>CAUYPK010130719.1:0-34483 GCA_963574355.1 Loris lydekkerianus | reverse complement strand
AATCCACAGAGAACTCAAACATATTAGCAAGAAAAGAATACGTAATCCCATCTCAGAGTGGGCAAGGCACTTGAAGAGAAACTTCTATAAAGAAGACAGACGCATAATCTACAAACACGTGAAAAAAAGCTCATCATCATTAATCATCAGAGAAATGCAAATCAAAACTACTTTGAGATATCACCTAACCCCAGTAAGAGTAGCCCACATAACAAAATCCCAAAACCAGAGATGTTGGCGTGGATGGGAATACACTGCTGGTGGGAATGCACACTAATAAGTTCCTTCTGGAAGAATGTTTGGAGAATTCTTAGAGACCTAAAAATAGACCTGCCATTCGATCCTATAATTCCTTCACTAGGTTTTTACCCAGAAGACCAAAAATCACTATATAACAAAGACATCTGTACCAGAATGTTTATTGCAGCCCAATTTATAAGTGCTAAGTCATGGAAGAAGCCCAAGTGCCCATCGACCCACGAATGGACTAGCAAACTGTGGTACATGTATATCACAGTGCTTTATGCAGCCTTAAAGAAAGATGGAGACTTTACCTCTTTCATGTTTACATGGATGGAGGTGGAATATATTCTTCTTAGCAAAGTATCTCAGGAATGGAAGAAAGAGTTTCCAATGTACTCAGCCCTACTATGAAACTAAATTATAGCTTTCAACCCAACTATAGCATTAGACTATGAGGAAAGGGCCAAGGAAGGGGAAGGGAGGGGGGAGGTTCAGGTGCAGGGAGGGAAATGGGTGGGGCCACACCTACCATGCATCTTTTAATGGCCATAGGCAAAACTTACTAAAGGCAGAATACAAATGTCTACATACAATAACTAAGAAAATGCCATGAAGGCTACATTGAACAGTTTGATGAGAATATTTCAGATTGTATGTAAAACTAGCACATTTTACCCTTTGATTGTACTAATGTATACAGCTATGATTTAACAATAAAACAAAACAAAACAAAACAAAAACAAGAACAACAACAACAACAAAAAAAGACATCTTATTTTTCTATTTGTCCCTTTAGTACTGTCAATATTTGCTTAATATATTTTAGGTATATTCATTTAAGCTTGTTATGTCTTCTTGATGAATGGACCTTTTTATCATCATGAGATGTTTTTTCTCTTCTCTGGAAATACTCTTTGTCTTCAAGTCTATTTTATATGACGTATATTAAAGACTCAAAAGCTCTCTTATGCTTAGCATTTTTAGTATAAATTTCTGAAAGCTGTCCTATATATTATAGCTAATGTGTGTTTCAAGTAAGTAGCATATAGTTTGCTCATATTCTTTTTTTCTTATTTGGTAGTCTGACAATCTTTTCCTTTACATAAAGAAATTAGTTCATTTACATTTAGCATGATTATTGGTATGATTGGGCTTAAGTTTATTATTTTAGCATTTTCTATTTGTCTGCTTGTTCTTCTGCTGATCCTTTCCTGATGTTTTTTGGGGGGAGTCAAGTACTTCTCAGCAATGCATTTTAGTTCCTCTGTTAACTATTTCAGCAGCACCTTTTATTCTTTCTCCTAGTGGTTGCTGTAGACCCATGTTTTTCAAACTTTTTTATTTCACACACACTTGAACCTATAGTTAAACATTCACAGCACACTTAAATTATGTTGATCAAAAAAAAAAAAGAGTAAAAAATATATACTTCCTGTGCTTTTGAAAAATAATTTAATTAATGGTATTTAAAAGTTTTCACCAGACACCTAAAATCCTCTCATGGCACACTAGTGGGCTGTAACACACCAGTTAAAAATCACTGCTCTAGAGAGTATAATATTATTTTTTCTTAGTGTCTCTTCTGACTATACTTTTTCACAAGCAATATAAGAACTTCTTAACAGCATAATTCATTTAATACCCCCCAGTGTTTTTACTTTTATTTTTATTTCTACATACTCTATAATCACTTCAAGACATTGATATTATTTTGCACTCGATAGTGAGAAGTACTCTCTCTTTCTCTCTTTTTTTTTTTTTTTTTGTAGAGACAGGGTCTCACTTTATCACCCTTGGTAGAGTGCTGTAACATCACAGCTCACAGCAACCTCCAGCTCTTGGGCTTGGGCGATTCTCAGTAAGAAGTACTCTTAATGAATAATATAATAAATGCTTGAGTATGGGGTGGCTTTGGTCCAGGCAATCATTTAGGGAGCCATGCAGTGGAAGCTCTGACATTTTCAATATACTGTTTTCAAAGTGACTCTGGGAATTGCATTGTCAGGATTGCTGTGAATATAGAGTAGGGAAGGAATCAAGGAATCACTACTTCTTAACCAGCTCATTTCAGATGTAATTCACATTACTTCTTTTTGTGTTTCATTGCTGAGAGCTACCCACAGGGCCCCCACAAAGATACAATAGAAGTTGTGAAATGCAATCCATGGACAGTCATTTTTCAGCAACTTACACAGCACATGTCTTTGTCAGCTCATGACACAGTTTGATTTTAATGTTAGAAACATTTTTTTTGATGCAATGCCACTGATAAGTGGAAGGGGGCAAGTCTGAATGCAAAGAGACTACTCAAGAGGATTTTTCAGGTATTTAAGCAAGAACTGAACCAAGATACCTTTCATGGAAATGAGAAAAAAAGAAACTATCTGAGAAGAATAAATGGTGCAATTTGGCTGTGAGTGATGAAAGATAGTAAAGGATGATTCTCAGAGTTCTGATGAGAAGATGGTGTTTGGAGGTGAGATGCACTAACTTTGAGTTGTATTTTGACATGAGGTTCTATAAGAACTCCGGGTGGAGATATCTTGAAGGTCAGAGGCTCCAAAGAGTTATCAAGATGCTACAAAAGATGCCAGGATTCAGAGAGCAATTAAGAGTCTCTCTGTTACCAGGATTCACTCAGTCTTTGGCCAGAGTTATGGGTTAGGTGAGGGCTAAGAAATAAATCAAAATTATGGGTTTCAGGAGGATAATAGGATCTATGACCTACACTAGCCATCTGATCTGGCCATTCTGGAATTCAGGGTAGGGTGTTCAGAAAATATAGCCCGCAGTCAACAGTGATAAAGATATATCTGTTTCTAGTAGCATCACAGATTTTATAGCCCTCCCGTTTAAAACAACTAGAAATATTACACTGTAATTAAAACTTACAAAGAGCAAGTTGTAATTAGAGAGTAAAATAGCATAGATTGTGGCTTTGGCATTGAATGTATCTGCTAAAACCCCCATGATCTGAGTTATAGGACCCTAAAGCCATAGCTTAGTGTCAGCTCAGTGTGGACACTAATAAACTCTGATATAGAACTGTGATTTCTAAAGACAACACTGTCATTGTAAAAATAAACTAGAAATAAACCTGTTCCACATAAGGAAACAGCAAGTAGATTCCTTTGTCTGCCTTTGTTATGAGTAAAGGGAACAGATAAATCTCCCTTTTGAAAGTAGAATTATGAATTGGCCTTCATATAAGTTTGTAGTTCCCCTTACCTAGTTGGCCTAAAAAACTGCAGGCTGAGAATTTATTTTACAAAGATCCTGGGTTGGTCGGTAGTGTCTCCTAGACTTCCAGTAGAAACCTACATAGATACTCTTTAGAATGCAGCTTCAAAAGAGGCCTCAAAGAAGGTCCACAGACAGCATACCATGGAAAAGGAACTCATAGGCAATATTTACAAACCACACAAGGAAGCACCATAGTCTGAGTTAGCAGGAACCACAGACAAAATCGGATGCCCCAACATTCAAATACCAGAATTATCTGATAAAAAATATAAAATAACTGTGATTCATATCTTCAAGGAAATCAAAATGGGGGTTGAAACTGTGAATGCAAAATGAGAAAATGCAGAAATAACCAAGCAGAGCTGAAAACTGAACAATTAGAACTTTTAGATGGAAGTTCCTATGGGAGTTGTAGCAGCCTGTACTATGCTACTCCATGACAGGGCCCACTTTCAAGACAAAACCTGTGTAAGAAACAAAATGGGAGACTCACCCCACGTAGGCAATTATTCAAGTGTTGTCTATTCAAGGGGAGAATGAACACCTTGGGTAGTTTGTGTGTGTGTGTGTGTGGGGGGGGGTAGGTGTTCGTGTGTTATCTGGAATTTATAGTCATAATTAGCAGAAGGAATGGGCCATAACAAGGATAGCCCACCATAGTAGAACCAAAATTATCTATCATTGTACTACAAGGAGTAAGAATACTAAATTAACACTGATATAATACTAGGAACTAAATCCATAGACTTTACCCAATTTTTCTATCTATCCAATGAATGTCCTCTTTCTGATCTAGGTCCCAAACCATGATCACTTGTGGCAGTTAGCTTTTATGTCTCTTCAGTCTCTTAGAATCTAGGACACTTGTTTAGTCTTTGTCTATTATGACCTTGATATTTTTGATAAGTGCTAGGCACTTATTTTGTAGAATGTCCATCAATATTGATTTGTCTGATGTTCTGGCTTTTATTCAGGTTGTGCATTTCAGTCAGTTACACAAGTCATGTTACATTCGTCTCAGTGCGTCATATGAGATTGGTTCCTTGGTTGAAGTGGTATCTTTCAGACACTTCCATTGACAAAATTACCATTTTCCCTTAGTCATTTTTCCCACTTGTCATGTAGAGAGATACAACATGAGGTGAAAAATATCCTTTTCTTATAGTTTTATACACAATTTAGTTGGTTCTACATGTGATAAATCCTTCACCAGTTGCTAGTAAATATAAAATTGGGAATGAATATATGACCACCAGTCATTCGCTCAGAGGATTTTCTTTAAATTTTGCTTTTTTAATTGATACCTACTAGATATAGATATTTTGGAGTATATATAATAATTTAATACATTCATATGATTTGTAAAGATCATATCAGTGTAATTGGGATATCCATCACCTTGAATATTTGTCTTTTCTTTATCCTAGAATGGTTCTCTTCTACCTATCTTAAAATATATAATAGATTATTGTTAACTACAGTTACCCTACTAATCTATTAAACAACGAGTTTTATTTCTTCTATCCACTATATATTTGTACCCATTCATCAAGCTCCTTTCATACTTCCCTCTCCCCACTGGGGGAATTTTATCCCTATTGTCTAGCCAGCCCCTGGGTCCTTTCTTCATACTAGGGCCCTATCAGTCATGCATTCCCTATTTGACATCTTCTTCAAGTATCCAAGTGATGTAGTAAATTATTAATCCAGTCTGTTGGTCCAGTATTCTGGAGTGAGACTTCTGCCTGTTGTCCTAAAGTTGCTCCTTCTTCATCCCTGGAAGCAGAATGGTATTTTGTACGAGGCTGACCATTCTTTTTTTTTTTTTTTTCTGCAGTTTTTTTTTTTTTTTTTGGCTGGGGCTGGGTTTGAACCCACCACCTCCGGCACATGGGGTTGGCGCCCTACTCTTTTGAGCCACAGGCGCCGCCCCTGACCATTCTTGAGAGTGGTAGTTTTCCCTGGTCTTGCTAGGTAGCATCTTCCCTTCTGTATAGTTCTTCTCGATGTCCATCAGCAGTGAGTCTCACCTTCTTCTCCAGCCCTAATGTGGCTAAAGTAACAGCAGCATTCCAGGCTGCATCCCACAATGTGTATGACTAAGATATTTTATACAAGGAGTTGCCTCCTAGGCTCCTCAGGGAGCTTCTTTTACTCTAGGAGGCCTTGACTGGCAGTAAATACTTTTCATAGCCTCTTCCATTAAAATCAAAAAGGGTAAGAGACAAAGAAGAACCTATCAGGGAGCAAAAACGCAAGAGGAAATACAGCCAAGGTATACAGTGAGTTGACTTGTATTCCCAGAAAGATATGTTCAAATCCTAAACTCTAGTACCTGAATGTGATCTTATTTGAAAACAGGATCTTTGCAGATCTAATCAAGTTAAGATGAGGCCATACTGGATTAGGATGGGCCCGAAATCCTAGGAAGACTGGTGTCTTCATAAGAAGATAGAATGATAATACAGTAAGACACAAACACGGAGAGAGGGAGGCCGTGGGAAGACAGAGGCAGAGATTAGAGTTAAGCGGACATAAACCAAGAAATGCTAAGGATTGCTGGGAACAACCAGAGGTTAGGAAGAGGCAAGGATTCTTCCTCAGAGCCTTCAGAGGGACCATGGATCTGTTGCCACCTTGATTTCAGATTTTTAAGTTCCAGAAGTGTGAGAAATTAAATTTCTCTTGGTGTAAGCTACCAAGTTTGAAGTCATTTGTTGTGGTAGTTCAAGAAAACAAATAGAAAGTGGTTTCTCCCAGGGAGCAGAACTGGAGATGAAATGATAACTTCTTCTCCTGGAAATAAATGAATAAATAAATAAATAATCCAACTTCTTCTCTTGGAAATAAATGAATAAATAAATAAATAAATAATAAATATCTCATTTATTTATTTTTAAACATGTCCATTTTGAGATCTGCCTCTTCTATACCCCAATTTTATCTAGACCTTCTTTTTCTTTTCCCCGATTATCCCTGTCCAGCTCATATTGTATTTTACTTGCAGAGATTTCTTATCTATGAGTATTTTTGCCCAGGAAGGGGAATCATGTTAAGAGTTTATAGGGCTCAGTCTGTTCCCTTACCTTCAGTCCTAACCATAGGCTTCCTTTATTCATTTGTGAACTGGATCCTACAAAGTCCCTTCTGTTTAGCAGATGATGCTGTCAGGTTGATCCATGGTACTGTTCAATGAGCAGCTATTTAATGTTTTGAATTTCTCTTATTCTTGTGGGCATCACAACACTTATTGTCCTCTTCCTTTTTCCTTCCACAAGGATGCTTAAATCATGGAAGTCCGGTGGCTGTCGTGGCTTATATTTTACAGTCAATGGGGGTACCTTATCTACAGGTCTTTGAATTTGCCATTCCAATTGTTCTGTCTATTTTTATGGGGGATTCAGGGAGATGAAAAAACTATACCACCACCATCATCTTTCCAGACTCCTACCCATGATGTTAAATTATCACTCAGAAAATAGTCACCCCTCCCTCACCAACTCTAAGGAAGAGGTACATGCATTCCTGCTTTGGAATGTATGGCATTGGGCTTGGCCATGGGATTTGCTTTGGTCAAGGAAGCATAAACCAAAGTGATGATTTTGCAATTGTGACTCTAAGTTTATATTTCAGGCAGATGAATGGGCATTGCATGCTTTTTGCTCACCCCTTTGGGAGCTCTGACTTTCACCATGAGAAGAACATGCCCTGGAATCATCACTGTTCTTCTGGCCATGGCTCCAAAATTCCTCTGTATAGAATAAAGCCACCATGGCCAATCCACAGGCCTGAGAGCATGGTGCACGTCATTGAGTTTTGGAATCCTTTTTATACAACATTATTGCAGTAGCTGTTGACAAATACATGCCACTTATTTTTGATGACTGATATTTGTCATGAAATAGAGTAAAGGTTGACAAACTATAGCCCCTGAGCCAAATCTATTTTACTCCCTGTCTTTGTCAAGCCCTGAAGCTAAGAATAGTTTTCACATTTTTTAAAGGTCATGAAGTTTTTTTGTTTAAGTGGCAGAGATTGTATGTGGCCCACAAAGCCTAAAATACTTAATATTTGGCCCTTTAGAGAAAAAGTTTGCCAATTTCTGGAGAAGAGGAAAGAGTATATGATCCACAACAAGAGATATATATTTTTTTGTACCAACTTATGTCCTTGAAGCCTCAGTTTTCCCAAATACACAATGAGCTGGCTGAACCACAAAGTCCCTGAATTCCCTTCAGTTTTAATGAAATCTGAGGATTTTTGAATTTTTTTTTTTTTTTTTTTTATTAAATCATAGCTGTGTACATTAATGCAATCATGGGGCACAAGACACTGGTTTTATAGACCATTTGACACATTTTCATCACACTGGTTAACATAGCCTTCCTGGCATTTTCTTAGTTATTGTGTTAAGACATTTATAATCTACATTTACTAAGTTTCGCATGTACCCTTGTAAGATGCACCGCAGGTGTAATCCCACCAATCACCCTCCCTCCGCCCGTTTTTTTGAGACAAAGTGTCACTGTGTCGCCCTGGATAGAGTGTCATGACATCATAGCTCACAGCAACCTCAAACTCCTGGGCTTGAGCAATCCTCTTGCCTCTGCTTCCTTAGTGGATGGGACTGTAGGTGCCTACCACAATATCCAGCTAGTTTTTTCTTGTTATCGTTGTTGTTTTTAGTAGAGACAGAGTCTAGCTCTTGCTCAGGTAGGTCTCGAAGTCCTGAGCTCAAGGGATCCACCCACCTCGGCCTCCCAGAGTGCTAGGATTACAGGTGTGAGCAACAAAGCCTGGCCATTTTTAAAATGTTTGTTTAGCTGATATCAGCACCCTCTCATTTTTGTAAACCCTGACAAAGCACAAATCTGCACATGACCCCACAAATCAATAAGAAAAAGTAAAATTAAAAAATGAACAATCATGGGGATAGCAAATGTCAAAAACAAAATAAAACAAAACATGATGAGGTATAAGTTATAAAAGGGTTCTCATCACAAAGGCAAAATTCCCTGGAGAAGACACAGTTTGATCTGGGAGCTGGAAAGTGGGATAAAGGAAAGAATGTGACGTGGTGGGGAACATGGATGTGTGCCATGCATTCATTAGCCCTGTTCCCTGTTGAAGGGAGCTTTGTGACTCAGACTACAAATCTCTAATCTATGACTAAATAGCAAAAGAAAAAAAAAAAAAAAACAAAAACATGGCGTGTGTAGTGCATGTAACATCTGATTTGACTATAGCAGCGAGAAATTGGCCTTTTGTGAATTGATGTGATTTAGAGATGCCTACAAAATAAAAGTATGGTACTTCAGGAAGAGATGAATAAAATACCAGTGTTTTTTTGGAATGATGCTGTGCAGCTGAAAAATTGTTGAGTTTTAGAAATGGAGAAATTGCATCTTTCAGCGTGCTAAAAGTGAGAGTGTACCTTGGAAATATGCTATTTGGCTACACTTCAGCTCGTATTAAGCGTACCTAATATTTTCCTGTCTCCGCTGCCCTGCTATGCTGACTTGGAAATGTAGGTGGGGAAAGTCTTCACCAGCAAAGTTGGTGACTTGGCTTGTGGAATGGAGCAAATCCCATTCTATTCTTGATGTGATTCCAAATATGTGATTTAATGTCCTCTCTTTCTTGGAGGGAAATTCAATCCATTTTAATATTGTGTAAAAATGTCAGATGATTGAAATACTAACACAGATCCCTCTAACCAACGTTTTATAGGAAGAACATCTGCTTGGGAGTTTTTTGTTCCAATTATTGAAGGGAATGAATTCTGTACCCCTGGAGAAGAGAAATTTCTCTCTTGGAGATAGTGAATAAATCTGGAGATCATTAATGAAGCCAGGGTGCTGAGATGTGTTTCCTCTTCCTGGTTATATAATTTAGGAACATTCTTCCTTTCTTTTATTGCCATTTTACATTTGTATTGGAAATAGCCAAAGTTTAATGTTCCCTTTCAAATCAAGTATGACAGCTCAATATTTTCAGAGTAGAAATTATTTGGATAAAGACTCAACTTTTTGGTAAAAGGCACCTTTCCCAGCTAACTTTCTGAACAGGTCCAGATCATCTCTGCAGCTGAGTAAGACCCAGTCTCTTGTGAGGAAATAACATGCTATAGTTAACCAATTTTCTACCTGCAAGTTGGGAAGAACCACATTTTGAAGTCCCTGCTACAACTCCTTTCTCCAGTCAAGTGGATTCTTTTAGGAAGGGAGAAACACAGATAACTTTAAAAATACATACTTTTCAATAGCACTGGGCAAGCTATGGACCATTTCCTTAGTGATGTTTTGGTAACTTGTGGTGAACAAAACAGGAAAGATGACAAAAGAATAAAAGGTGAGAGGAAACGTAATTTAAATCTGCATCCCATGGAGAGGATCAGATGAATAAAGGCTTTACTATGTCCCCGGCCCCTCATGCAGCCCTTTTGAGGGTATAACATCATCTAATCTGACCTCTGGGTCATTCCCTGCATTGCTTCAATGGGCTGTGTTCCCACTGTGCTCACCACAGCCCCACAAACAGGACTCAGAAAATGCAAGGGCAAGGGATGTGCCTTTGAAATTGCAGTGTGGAAAGTTTAGGACCGCAGAAAGAAGTTCTACTTCATAGAGTAAAGAACTCCATTCAAAGAGGTAGAACTAGGAAAAAAAATACTTACGAATGTTCCTTTTATGCTTGGCTCAGGGCACTTTCCTGAGCTGGGGGCAAATTTTAAAGTGATTGAATCTGACTGGGCAACTTCAATGGGTGGATTGTCAATATCCTACGAGTACCTGGAAAGCAAGGAATGGTTTCACATTCTTGCTAACATAACGCCATCTAAGGTGGATTGATTGAATTGATTCAGAATTGTGTTAGTTCGTGTGTATAAAAGGCAAAAGTTCTTGCCTACAAGAGTATCTCACACTATTACAGAGAATGATATAGTGGAGATTTGACCTAGCCTGGAAACATAAATTATGAAGGAGTCACACAAAGATGCGAAAATTGTAGATACTATTCAAAGAGGATGTTAAACCAGTGGGGGTTAAACCAGTGGCTGAAGATGGGGGATGTCCAGTGGCATAGGTAATAGCGCAGGCAGCAGCAGCCTTCCCAAGAGAATTTTGTTGGATCTTAGCTGAATTCAAAGCTGCTTGCCTCCTTTTATCTCTGCCTAATTTTCCAAAGCATAGTTCTCTAGGCTTCTCATAATTCTTGAAGCTGTCCAATATCTGTTCACAATTTTTCTCATTCCTTTTAGGTTCTTCAGAGTCAGTTTCTGTATGGTGATGTAAAAAATACTAACTGGAACGATATTGATTAGTAATCAGTAATAGGACTTTTGTGACTTGTAATGGGAAGACATGATTATTACCTGTGGTTTCCTAATATCAAAGACTTAGGGTCTGCCACATGGGTCAGTATAAAGAGCTTGAGAAATTCAATGTGTTGGGGGTAGAATGGCTGCTTGTAACAATAGCTTATTTCTGAAAAAGAATAACAGGTTCAACTCCCTAACTTCTTGGTTCAAGAACAGATAAAATAAAGACCCATGAAGGCCAGGTTAAAGAGAAAAAAATTTCAAACACTCATAATTTCTGTAGCTGCTAGTCTGAGATAGCCAAAATCTAGACAGAGATAGTAAAGCCTTAATTGCTTAATGTCAGTGACATATGCATTAACAGGTCTCTTATTTGAAAGTTGAGGCATTGATCAAGAACAATCAGCATGCCAAAGACTAAGCGTGGATTTATGGGAGGATTCAGAAGACTCTGAGGCTATGCAAATGCTAAACCCAAGTTCAATATCCCCTGCGACCAAAGAGGTTCCTTAAGAGGTCCCTGCCTCTGTGTTTGAAGAGCCTGCTAATCCCTTTTTTTATGACTGTTATTCAGACTCTCCAGAACTCTAGAGTCAGATCTCACCATGCCCTAAGGTTGCAATTACGGTGTCAGAACTGAGAGAAGAATGATTATACAACAGAAGAATTACAGGAATTGGCTTCTCTGTAAAAGAAAATAGAATTGAGAAATGTATGCACAAATGGATTTTCATGTAGGTTGACTTTGGAAGGTATCCCACAATATTAGATCAATCTGAATTTACCAATGTGACTGAACTCACCATATCCTATTGCAGAAACTAGAAGTAGTTCTAATTTTGTGTTCCTCATGTTGGTTAATTGAAATGTAGATTCAATATTTACCCACTCTGAATGAGGTTTAGATGTGAGAAATTAATATAATAAAAGATTTCAAGTCATAGGAATTTCATAGTATATTATATGTCGTTTAACTAACTCCCTAACAATATCATGAGCAAGAGAATTCTTACTCTTCGTCTTCTATGAAGAAACCTGTAACTATTCACCAGGATGAAGGTAGTGGCTGTCTGGGTATTATTAATATTAATTAATAGCTCTGAGTTAGTACTAATCCTGGGGACATAGAATGTCATTGTATTCCAGCAGTTAGAGTGGAGTTTTAACTCAAGTCAATCTCACAAATGCCTTTTGGGTTTGTAAAACTTTACTGAAGTTAGTCTTCCTATTTTTATGTGTTGGAATAATTATCTTCAGCAATTAGAAAAGTGGGCCAAATGGATGTCCATGAAGTTTTTCTTGCTTAGCCAAACAGCAAATCATTCCTGAAAAATAAAAAAGCATAGTGTCACTATCAATGACATGAAACAGTGGAGGTTTGGCATATATGTATATGCCAGGATGAATGGAAGTCAGAGGATGACAATAGATGGTTGTAAATTGTAGCAGATGGTCTTCTCAATTGCCATTGCTGGTTCTGATGTCATTTTCCTAGTGGGTTGCTACTGGTCTGGCAAATGTTTTATCTCCGTCTAATTAAGAATGTCAAAAGCAGCTTTCTTTCTCCTGTTAGGGTCATCAGTACATTTTCATAATCTGCCATCAAGTATAAATCATTTATGTGAATCTGTGCTCCACAGTTTATGCTACAGAGACATTAATTTTCTTACCAACTAGTTCACTACTTTTATACGATTGATAAAAGCTGAAGACAAGGACACTTTATTCACTAAAGTGATAAAAAGGGCATTGGTAGGGGGTTCTAGTACCTTTGAGATGCTTGATCGTGACTTTCCTCTGGGGACCAGGGCTGAATTGACTTCCTAATGTGAGGAAAGGTAAAGGAATTTTGAGAAATCAGGAACAACTGGGAGCAGTTAACCATCAGAGGCAAGGTTGACTGAGAAAATGAGAGACATTGTGAGGTCTGTTAGATTGATGCTGTGGGACCTGATATGCTTTCCTGATTCCACAGGCAGAGTAGAAGCTTATGAAGGACAAGTGTTAAATGGAATTTTGGCCCAAAACAAACTGGGGTCACTAGGCCCAAAGATCTGTCTGTTTCGTTGGTTTCCTTTGCATGTGTAACTGGGATTGACATACAGAGGGTGCCAAAAAAAAAAAAAAAAAAAAAAAAGAGTTATACAAAAAAGAAAAGAAAAATTTTTATTAAAATTTTAATAATAGGGCGGCTCCTGTGGCTCAGTGAGTTGGGCACCGGCCCCATACACCAAGGGTGGCAGGTTCAAACCCGGCCCCGGCTGAACTGCAACAACAACAACAACAAAAAAAAAATTATAATACTAAATATATACCAATAATAATAGATGAATACAGGTCACATTTGACTTATACAATTACAAGAGGTGCTCAGAGTGGTTACCATCAGCATCCAGACACTTCTGATGATGATGAACTTAAGCAGCACTGACCAGACCCTGCACCTGTATCACTGTACACGTGTTCACAGTACTGTCCATCTGAAACTTATCACAAATGTGGACAAACACTAGGCATGTTGGAAGTCCAGTTGCATGCTCATGCCTCCATTGTCATTGTACTTCCGTAGCATTTTTGAATTTCAAATACTGCTTCAAAATGGTCTTGCTCTCCTCAGAGGACAACCACACTTTACACTTGACCGTCTGCCTGTCGCATGGTTTGATGCCAATATTCATTTGGCTAATGCCATCTTTTGACCGAAGGTCATACTGTACATTGCTACCATAATTCAGTTCAATTTCCAAAAGCAATACATAGACAATACCTGTTAAAATGTGTATACATTTTTTGGCATCCCTGGTATTTAGCAACTGGTAAAATTCTCAATTTTTTTTTTTTCTTACATATGGACCAGGTCACTGTATACACACAGGCAGCCCCTGTGTGCTAATGTTAAGCATTTAAATGATTCAGAGGAGGTAGTCCTTATTGTATCTCCTTTCATGGAGTCACCCTCCACTTAGTGGTGGAGAGTAGCCAATAACATGATGGTTTGTTGATTTTATTATATTTCTTTTCATTCTAAAGTGGGAAGCAACCTTTCTTCACTGGCCTCTAAAAACCCAGGTAGATTTAAGGTGATAACCCCAAATACAGCTGCTGTGCCCTATATGGTGTGTTTATTGAACCAGACAACATGGCCTCTGGATTTGGGTATGTGGTTATTAATTTAATGAATACCTTCTTGAAACCTGTCAGTAAGAAAGACCAAAATCAATATTGCATACATGTACATAGCGAGGACAGAGTCTAGCTTCTCTGCCCATCAAGGCTATATAAATCTTCCTGTTTGCTATCATATGTAATCTACAGTAATTTTGATCATCTTGAAATTCCATACAGTGGCCCAGTATATTTTGGACATCATACTGTGTTAACCCAGTTAGTAGTTATTGGCAAGTACTGTGGATATTCTGACAAGACATATGCATTTCAGAATGAGGAAATAATCCCCATGAAGATTAAGGTAACTGTAACATCAACACAGTATAAGTTATTTTGTAAATATTCTATGTATTTTTAGGTATTGATTTACAGCATGAAGAATATTCTTGCTAAAGTAATTGACCAGTTGATGTACCTTGACCCTCCTGTCCCTAAGGACAGAGACAGTGCATGGTGGGACTCAGGGTTTTGGAGGTAGTATATACCATACTCATGAATAATATTCTAATTCATTTGAATGTGACCTAAAATATCTCCAAGTTTGAGTGGGACACAGAGTAAGAGAAGGCACCATGATAAGTTTAGAATTTTAATCCAAGCCGACATGCCACTTGGCCATGCGATCCACCTGACCCCATGAGGTTGGAGCTGCCTGCAATGGACATGGATCCTGTGAGGAGCCACTGGAAAAGCTCCAAAAGGAAGGTGTCAGCACAGAACTCTTGAGTTCTAGTAGAAAAGTATGACTTCAGAGCAGAGGCCCCCTTGATCTGTGGTACTCTTTTAGGTTCTCTCAATCTCATGTGGCTTTAACTTCTTGCATTGTGTAGCCACCACCACAGTGACCCAATCCTGTGCCTGAGTCTGCAGCCGGGCCCTCCACTTTCTGTGGAGAAGAGAAATCTCCCTACAGAGTAGAATATCTATCTTAAAAAGTGATTTGTCGAGGTCATTTAAGGCTTGATGAGAATAAGAGTAGAATATTGATGTCAAAGAGTTTGGGGGGAGTTAGGTGAATGGAATTCCCAGAATGGGCCCAGAATGTAAAGAATATTTATGTCCCACGTAGAAGCTGATAAAAGACCATCACTGAGAAGTTTTCAAAAATTAGGAAGTTGTCAGTCATCTCCTGCTTTAGTGTTTACTTAGTGATCTTGGGAGAAAACACTCTATAGAGGCAGTAACATAGGCTGTGCATTGCATAAGAACTTGAACTTAACTTCCTCAAATTGGGCTTGGCTTCTGCCACTGATGTGTGTCCAATTTGTGTGAGACGGACACTGAATTCCAGTTTGGCAGTACATCTGATAGTGGTGGACAATAGCCAATAACATGATGGTTTGGTGATTTTATTGACTTATTTTCATTCTAAAATGGGATGTAAACTTTCTTCACTTAATAGACACTAATTTTGGATTTAGGTGTTTGGTTTCCTTGTACGTTATCCTTTTGCCAGTAATTGCATCTGTGGGCTTCCTAAGTGTCTTACATGCTGACATGGTTGCTTAATCCACACTTGCTCCTGCACAAGTAACTCACCGTATGGTGAGAGAAACTTGGTAAAGGTCTGATAACCATGGTATTCATTGCTCTTCACATGGACTCTAAAGTAACAAACCATAGGGAGCAGTGGAAGGTGATTAAACCTGTTTGTCCAGGAGAAATAAGATCACTGCTGCTGGGGACAATGAGGCTTATGATTAAAATCTTATATACTGCTCATACTAGTATGCTGACTGCATCTCCAGATAGGGAGGACCACCAAGAACTCAGGTATCTTAGCAATGAGACTTCATAGCTTCCCAAAGTAACTTGTGCTTTTCCAATTTCACTTGTTTTCTAAACGTGAGGCAAATCCTGAGTATTATAAGGATTGATAGTGATTGTTTTACCTGTAACGGGGAATTTGACCTGAGGTTAAAACATCACATCACAGGTGTCAAAAACTGCATATGACTTTTAGTAATAAATCATACATGCTCTGAAAGATTAGCACCAGCTTAATTATTTATTAAGCTCAGGATCTTTCATTCATCTCTGCTCTTTGAATAGACAGGAACTTGTAAGTATCTGCCAAGCACAAAGCAGAGAGATCTCTGAATAGTTGAGCAATGAGAAATATTTAACACTCCCTGATCATTTGCTATTATGTACAGGACAGGTATTGTGCCAAGGGCTTTTCACTTTGTCAGTTTGTTTTCTTTATTAAATAGATTGCTTGTTTAATCTTTACCACATGCTATGGAATAGAAAATTTATTAAAGTGATTTTATAAATGATGGAAATGAGGCACAAAGAGGTTGAGACACTTGCCAAAAATCACACAGCTGGTGCTGCCAGATTAAAATCCAAATCCTTTGGCTCTTGAATATTTACTTTTAAATTACTTATACTTACACTTCATTTCTCAAACTTAAAGTGAGCAAGAATTATCTGGAGATCTTATTAAAGTGTGGATCTTGATTTTGGTGCTTGTGTGTGCATGTGTGTGTGTATGTGAGTGCACGCACACAGGTTGAGAGTTTGTGATTCTGACTAGCTTCTAGGTGATGCTGGCAGTTCTGACTCATGAATCACATTATAAGTAGAAAGGACCTAGAAGTTGAGACATAAAATCCTATTTGTACACGTGGATCCAGGTGACCCAGGCCAGCTTCCAGCTTCTGCCACGTATCACATTCCCTGTTTACTTCATTCCTATTCTATCCAGGGGCTTTGTAATTCATACACATCAAACTTCTTGTGGTGGTGTGCTATTACTCCATGATGTCACATATCTATGCCTTTATTCTGCCCCTCTGCTGGAAGGGATCTCATCCTCAAGACATCACTGCAATAAATAACTTTCTGACATCATCTTATTCAGTGTTAGTTGTTTCTTCCTCTTGGCTCAGAGAACACCATGTACAGACTCTTGGTATTAACACTCATTTTGTACTCTACTTATTTGTTTGAATTTCTGCATCTCACACCAGATGGTGAGCTATTCAAGGGCTAATATAGTCTCTGTGTGTCTGTAGAACCTTGGCACCCAGCAAGTAGACACCACATATAAGATACCAGAGAAATATTTCTAGAGTGAATAAATAAATGAAAGAAGGATTAGGCATGAGGGTAAAGAATAAGAAAAATATATGAAGCCACATCTTTTAGGCTATCACACCCTTTGGACTGTAGAGACTTCTAAAAAATTGAGCATGTGCCATATGCATATGCATACACATGTACATTGTTGTATTAACATTTATATGCATTTTAAAACAGACACAAAATAGATTAAGAAAGGATGAGCTAAAAATAAACTTAAGAGTAAGTAAAAGGTTTAATAGTATAATGCCTCAGTGGCATATCTATAAACCCTAGGGCAGAGAGCATCAACCCCACCTTGGATGGTGCTTAAAACAATGAGCAAAGTTACTAAATTTATCAAGGGCTAGACCTCACTTAAATGGTGCCCTCAGGAATAAGAGTCAGAAGAAACACATAGGAAGGGAAGAAATAGGTCCAGGAAAGTATAAAGTTTCCAAGGGCTAGGACTTAAGATTCCTCTGGAGAAAGCTAAAAATTATACAGATGGCTGGCCTAAAACCCAATGCAAGAAATCTCTGAGGTTTGCTACCTAAGTGCTTTTTCCTCTGAGGCCTAGGGAGTGAATCACGGCACTAAAATAGGAGGGAAGCAAGACCCCAAGGACTCAAGAGAGTAATTCAAGACTCACACCCAATATACCTTGGCTGAAAATTAAAAACAAAAAACAAAAAACAAATACAACAAAACTTTATTTAGCATTCAATAATTTGAAACCTGAGATTAACAATGGTCTTCCATATATAGAAAGAGGTCCTTTTCTTCTATTTTACTTTTGTTACTGAAATCAAGCATTTAAGTCTTCAAGGCACTCATGTCATTGTTGGGTGAAGAGGGAAGTTGACCCAGTGTGGAAACAGGAGAATTTGATTAGCCTGCTAAGGGTGCAAGCCTAGGGTGCATGGACCCACAGTCCTTTCTGACTCCCAGGGAAATGTTTCACAGTGTGCTATGGTCTGAATGTTTGTGTCCCTTCACCAATCACATCTTGCAACCTAACCCTAATGTGATGGTATTAGTTGGTGGGAGATAATTAGGTCATGAGGGCAGAGCCAATAATATAACCCCAATAATAATGGGATAAGGGCCTGTATAAAATTGATCTCAGAGAGTTAGTTAGACCCTTCCACCATGTGAAGACACAGAGAGAAGGTGCCATCTGGAGCCATAGAGTGAACCCGCACCAGGCATAGACTCTGCCAGTGCTTTGATCTTGGACTTCTCAGCCTCCAGAACTGTGAGCAGTACACTTCTGTTGTTTCTAAGCCACTCTGTCTGTGGCATTTGTGTTATGGCAGCCTGAACAGTGTAAGACACAGTATAAATGAACAAGGCAGATGCTCCCCAGAGTGACACGCTTGCTCATGCATATTCCATACCAGCACCCCTGGGGAATATACTGCTCTGTCTTATTCATTTCTTCTTCCTCCATGCCCAGCTCATTCAGAATTCTTGGCTGGCACTTTGGAAAGCACTCATTTCTTTCTGGAGTGTAGATGCTTAAGCACTGGTACAGCAGGAATTTCCCTTGCAGGGTCTGTATGGGTGAGTCTTAATACCCTTGGAGACCCTTGAGGTCTCCAAGATGCTATATGGTTTGAACACTATAGGTGGAAATTCAGCTTCAACATCTACACCTTGATTTGTGTAGGAGTCACTGAAGTAGATTTTTCAAAGGTACCCAGAGATTAGTTTCCCACTCATTATCCCCTTTTATCCCATAGGTTTATTAATCCTTAGCTCTCCTATAATGAGTTCCTTCTAAAACAGATCAGAAGGTGCCAGGAGTCTGGTGGTCCAGCCTTAGGAGCCTCCCTGGAATTCCCCTTCACCTGGGAAGGCTGTGCCTAGCAAGCCCAAGGCTCAGAGGCCATGTGCCTCAGCTTCTCTTTCCCATATGTTGCTATGGGTTCCTGCCTTCACAGCTGCTATAGTCCTCTCTTTCCAACTCCTAGATGACTCTCTCTATATTTTTTTCTCAACTGAGAGTATCTTTTCTGAATTCTACAAGGAGATATTAAATTGTAATTACACATAGTTAATTGTCCCAGTCAACTCTTGATGGTTTTCCTCTCTAAGACATATTTTGACATCTCTCTTATGTAGAGAGATGAATGCTTGTGAACACCTACACCATCCATCCCCCCCCCCCCAAGCATCCTGTGTTCCTAACCATCAAATGCAGTGATTATGAGAATGAATTCTGAAGCCAGATGATAACCTGGGTCCAAATTGCGCCCAAGTCATACAACTTTGGGCAGGGTACTCCACTTCTTTTCTTTCTGCCTCAGTTTTTCATCTAAAAAGGGGGGGTTAATGAAATGTCTTCCTTCCAGAACTGCTTTGAGGATTAATTGAAGTATATATTTGAAGTGCTTAGAATAGCACCTGAAAGAGAGTAAGCTCTATGGTAAACGTTAGCTAGGATCATAACACTTAACAAAATGTCCTATAGTCACTGATTTGCTTCTCCACTCCCCTGATCAGACAAGACTGAATTTATTTAAGGCAGGACCTGCTTCTCATGTATCTTTGTATTTCCAGTCTGTGCACAGTGACTGCCATACAATAAGTTTTTGATAAATGCTTGCAGAAAGGATCAATGAAACCAGAGTTTGCTTAAGAAACAGGCCTTAAAAAAAAATTGTAGTCTTTTCTTACAGAGTAAAATATGAGTATACTCTACAAGTAAATGTTATTCTTACATGCCACCCCTGTGATCATTACAAAGTTCTGATTGGTAATCAATATTGCTCACAGCTACATTGCTAAGATTTATCTCATTATAGATCATACAATCAATAAATGCCCTCGAAGTTACAGGATATTTTTATATGGAATTCCAGCTAGTGATTCTTGAAGGTAAAACCCCAATTGTCACCCTCTCCAGTTAGGACACCCCCATATCCTAACTCTCATATGGTGGCTGGGTTAAACCCTTCAGATTCCTACAGGCACTTGTTCTGCTGGAGATTTGGGAGTCCACACACCATAGACCTTTTTATCCACATTTTTCTTCCTGCTTACCTGGTCTGGTTTCTCTCCATAATTCTCTGTCTTCTGTGGCTGCCAATGTCCCCTCTAATCTCCTGTTACTTCTCTATGTCTTACTTATGTGTAACATGAGCACATTATTTATACAGGGAACTAGAGGCCAGGCGAACTCTCCCATGGAAACCAGAATAGTCTGGAAGAAAGAGCAAGAAGAAAAAACATCCAGGTCAACTCTAGCCAGAGAAGCCTGGGCCTCCTTTCATAGAAGGTATTATTTAGTTAGTGCTTCAGAAGCCATGAGAACCCATTACAGAATGGGAAAAAAAACTTAAATTCATGCAGAGTCAATTCTATAGCAAAAATATTTAATGCTTAGAGTTTATTTTTATGGTAAAGTTTGGTGATAGTAATGTTTTCTATCCATTAACTTGGAGTTAAATCATTTATGAGAAGATATATCAAATAGAAAGGCTCAGAGCCTGAGTGAAAAGTTGGCTCATTGTGATTATCTAATCTGCTTAGAGAACATTATTAGGTACATTTTAATGGCAATATCCACAGGCCTGACTATAAGCTTATATTTCTCATTAACAAAACTTCATGCTTGGCTAGCAGGCCTTGAACTGTGATCAGCTGCAGTAAGAAAATGCTGTTTTGGGGTCTGTTAAATCATCAGAACACCACAATCTTAAATAGACATTTACGCCAAAATGAGTGTTTAAACATTAAGGGTTTCTTTTAACTCTTTCTTCTTAATTTCTTTCCTTGTAAAACAGAGACATGCCGTTTCCTGCCTGAGTCAACATAAAAAGGCCCTGGAGAGATAGTGAAGGTGGAGTGATTTAACTCTGTCACCCTGCCTGCTATCTGCCAAACCACTAATTGAATTCAGACAAATCAAATTGATTATTAGCACCTGCTTGTTGTTTGAGGCAGTTTCCATTGTGTACATCCATCAACTGACCATAGCTTTTTGCTATCTGGTTTCTGTAGATCTGGTCTATTGATTAAGACTCCCTTATTGATGGTCCAAGCATCATTTAAAGACAAGGAAAACAGACTCAGGGAACTGCATAAAATTATCCATATCTCTTTCATACAATCAGATAGTGTCTTATGTCATCTCAGTACTCACAGATTTAATAGCAAGCCATCTACCCTTTAAATTTTGCTCTGCCAGAAAAACGTGACAGAAACAGTAGGAGAAATTCCCAAGTTAGATTTCTTTTAACAATATTTCAGAGGGGAGTTAATGATCACATAGTGCTCCCAAGTCTATTAAAATGTAGGAAGGGGAAGGGAGGGGGGAGGTTTAGGTGGAGGGAGGATAATTGGTGGGGCATCTATGGTGCATCTTAGAATGGGTACAGGTGATTGCACTAATGTACACAGCTATGATTTAACAATAAAAAAAATGATAAAAAAAAATAAAAATGAAAGTCTCATCTCACAGAGGAAAAAAAAAAATGTGTAGACATATAGCTTTGTAAAATGTCTCCAAACTTTAAATTTTCTTTCTCAGCTCAAATCTCACAGTCTTGTTTAGTTAATTTAGCCAATATCTTAGCCAAGTATGTAAGTATGTCTCTACACAATTTATTGTGTGTGTGCATGAAACAAATGCTAGAGAGGATATGAAAACACTTGTGATCTATGGTTACGATATGTAAAGATGGGAAAGCAGAAAGAGTGATTGTGATTAGTGGAATGGAGGGAAGTTAAATCTACACTCCTTCAGAGGGAAACACTTGTGAGCATCGAGAGGGAGACAGCTGTATGTGTAAGTTGTATATGTTCAGTCCTTCTGCTGAATGGCATGAAGAGTTGGAATTTGAAGTCACCAGGTGCCTCTACCCCTCCTACAAGTAGAGGATGGAAGAATCGTCTGCTCTGGAGAAATTGAACTGGAAATGCTTTAGGACTGGAAGCATCTGTTGCAAAGGAGGGCATCTGGAGAATTAAGTGAAACCTCTCCAAGTAAATCCAATCATTTTCTCTCTGCTGTCTTTAGGATGATGCTAGCAGCCAGGCGTACAACCCCCAAACAGCAGAATTAGAGCTTCTTTCTCCAGAGAAATTGAATTTCCTCAGAGAAAAGGGATGTGAATACTATTATGGGGAATGGGGAAAGGGGAGTTTCCTAGCAAAAATTCAGCAGTCCCTCAATAATATCAATCTGCTGAGAAACTCATTCATGTTCTCGTATCTTCTTGGTGTGTTATCCTTAAGTTAGAACAGATGCTCAAGGATCAATAGACTTTTAGGGAAAGTTTTCTATACTGAAAGCAAACTGGAAAAGAAAAAAGAATTCAGAGAAAAATTTCAGGGAGCAGAAGAAAGCCCCACAGAGACCATACCTTATATCATCATTGAGGTGACAAGGTACAGGGGCTTTGAAACTATTCAAGGATATCTAAAAAGGAACAAGGAGAGCCAAAAATTAAATTGTAGAAATTAAAAATATAATTATATTTAAAAATTCAGTTATTAAAAAAAGAGTTGGAAAATGGAAAATAGAGAATTCCATCAAGGAGAAAAGAGATAAAAAGATAGAAAATAGAAAAAAAAAAAATGAAAGAACGTAGAGGATGAAATATTCAAGGGATTCAAGAAAGGTAGAGCAAAGAAACAGTGCAGAGGAAATGATCAAAGAAATAACATAGAAAAATTTTCAGAATGAAAGAAAAGATAAAGCAAAGCAGATCATCATGAAGATTCAGAACAAAGGGATTAGAAAAGTGGTTCTCAACCTGTGGGTCCCAACCCACAGGAACTGTATTAAAGGGTCCTGGCAGTAAGAAGGTAGAGAACCACTGGATTAGAAGGAACAATTCTGAAATCTTTTAGAGAGCAAATCAAAGGGCCAAGAATAAACAACAGATTCTGACTTCTAAAATGGACTTAACCTTGGCTAAACTCTCAGAAATCCTATACTTGAATATCTCTTAGCTGCAGTTAAATGACATTTTGGCTACATATAGATTCTAGGTTATACTGAATTTCCCCCATCTACATTTTTAAAACATAGTTCCATTGTCTTTTAGAGTCCCGTATTCCATTTGATCCTGCAATCCCATTACTGGGCATCTACCCAGAAGTAAAAAATTATTTTATTATAAGGACATTTGTACTAGACTGTTTATCACAGCTCAATTACAATTGCCAAACTGTGGAAACATCCTGTGCCCACCAACCCAGGAATGGATTAACAAGCTGTCATATATATGTATATCATGAAATACTATTCAGCCACTAAAAAATATTATTAAGGAATAATCTTAATTCTTGGGGGAAGTTGTACATATGTCAATTAACTTCACAGGTTTTGTATTAACCTGGATGGAGCTGAAACACATTCTTCTTAGGAAAGCATCACAAAAATGGAGAGGCAAGAATCCAATGTACTCAATTCTTATATGAGGACAATTGACGACTTAGTACATGGCTGAGGGTGTGGGAAGGTGGGAACAGAAGGAGGGGGAGGAGTGAGGGGGTCACGGTGTGCGACACATCTCTTGGAGGCGGGACACAATCATAAGAGGGACTTTACCTAACAATGCAATTGCTGTAACCTGCTTCTCTGTACCCTCAATGAATCCTCAGCAATAAATAAAGCAAAACAAAAACACAAAACATTTACTTGTATATGACTTTCTTTTTCTAGTTTTAGTTATATTATTATTATTATTATTTTTTAATTGAATCATAGCTGTGTACATTAATGCGATCATGGGGTACCATACACTGGTTTTATAGAACTTTTGACACATTTTTATCACACTGGTTAACATAGTCTTCCTGGCATTTTCTTAGTTATTGTGCTAAGACATTTACATTCCACATTTACTAAGTTTCACATATGCCCTTTTAAGATGCACGGGAAAATATTACTGAAGCACCAATTTTACCAGACAATGTAGACGGACCCTCATTGACTACTATTCATTTTTAAGGGTTTTTTTTTTTTTTTTTTTTATATGCTAAAGTAGAAAGTGAAGCATGGTTTAAAAAGTCATATAACTTTATGCGGTGTATATGAGTTTTTAAACCATGCTTCACTTTCTACTTTAGAATATTTAAAAAACAAACAAACAAACAAAAAAAGAAACCTTAGAAGTGAATAGTAGTCAATGAGGGTCCATTTACATTGTCTGGTAAAATTGGTGTATATGACTTTTTAAACTATGCTTCACTTTCTACTTTAGAATATTTAAAAAAAAAGAACACCTTTGGTGTGTGCCACACCTTTTGGGCACAAGACATGACTGTAAGAGGGATTTTACCTAAAAAATGTAATCAGTGTAACCTGGTTTATTGTACCCTCAATGAATCCCCAACAATAAAAAATAAAGAAATGAAAAAAAAAAAAAAGTGAATAGTAGTCAATGAGTGTTCATCTATATTGTCTGGTAAAATTGGTGCTCCAGTAATATTTTCCGTGTGAATTCTGTACCTTTACCCTTCCCACTGCTACAGGACTAAATATACTTGGAGACAGGGGCGATGAGGGTGATTCTGAGAAATAATCTTGATTCTTGGGGGAAGCTGTACGTATATCAATTAACCAAGTACTTTAGTTAAAATTCAAGGGCTGTCTGAGCATTCCAAGTGTAACTGGAGTTCATGTATATAACCCATGTGTAAGTGGAGTTCATGTATATAACCCAAGTGTAAGTGGAGTTCATGTATATAACCCATGAAGCTCCTTTCTTACCCGGTGTTCTCTACAATGTCCACTGAATCCTAAAGAAAGGAAGACCCAGTAAACCTTAGGTTAGGAAGATTTGGCCTAAGTTTTTCCTTGATGGGTAAATATACAGTGTCCATGAGACTTTTTGAAATACTTGGAAACACCTGCAGGTCCCCCCTCTTGCCTCTTCAAACCTCTAATAACAAGTCTGGGGAGCCTGGAGTTGGTACCATTAATTTAGTTCGGGTCCTTGTTGGTGCTGATAATGAAAGTTAGACTCAGGGATGCATGCCAAGGGATTTGCTGATGTCACACAGCTAGCCTCTTACCATTTCCAAGCTATCATTAAAGTGCTGGTTGCTACGATATGCTTTATTATAATCCAAGCCAGAGGTATGTCTAGTTATATGTGCTTTAGGATTTTTCTCAGCTAGAGGCTGAGCCTATGGAGAGGTTGTTGAGCACCAGCTGTCTACGGCTTATATTGTTAATTCATTAAACTTCATGTTTTATCCTCTCTGGAAATCACTGGCAAACAATAACAGTGGAGTGCTTGCCGCTGCTGCAATTGCTGACAATATCAATTATTTAGTTTTCTGCCAATTCCTATTAGATTTTTTCTGACTGGAGAATTTACACTGCATTATTGAATTAAAAACAGTGGAAAGCTTTAGGGAATTTAAACTAATTAGCCAGCATTTGTAAACCCCTTTGTTCAAGATAATTTGTTTACATGACTAATTCAACCTTTTAATTATGGGGGCCCACACAGACCGTGAAAAGTGCCACTACAGCCATCCTTTGCCGGGCACAGGGGTGCCAACATGGCAAAACTCATTTTTCTTTGTGATGAGGTATGATGCCCAGCTCACTGGTACTAACCTTGCATATTAGCATGTTTGTAATTACACCAGGGAGAAACTTTGGGCTTCCCATGCTTTCAATAGAGCCTTTTTTGAGCAATTTCTCTTCTATGCTAGCAGGGAAGCTCCAAAGCCTCATCAAGTGTCCCTTTTTTCATAGCTCCTGCCCTCTCCCACCCCATAGTTATTCCTTTGAATGTCTCTTCTTCTTTCAGAATTCATGTTTGAATTCTCCAATGAAGATGTACATGTATGGCCAGTAATTGTTTATTCTCCCATCTGTTAACTGCCTGGCTTGGATTCAAATAAATTCAGCTACAACTGAGTTTGCCTTAGTAAGGGGGAATAGTGGAGACTGCTGTCTCTTTTGTTTACTATGAATGAGATGGTGTGGGTGTATCTATTAAATAATATAGTAGAAACTCCATAGCTGACCACCTCCCTACACTGATCATTTCCTTAAGTTGACCTAATTTTCAAAGACCAGACCAGCGCCACATGTACATATCAGTATATTAGGCCTCGTTCCTTATGTTAACCACCTCTGTATGTTGACCAGCCTGTTACAGTCCCTCAGGTGGTCAACTTACAGATGTTCTACTATAGATGAAGCACCTCTATCTTGTGTAGAGGGAATTAGAAAATAACTAGGTAACTGTTTAAATTGTGTTTCTTTGTGGCCTGTTGATGTTAAGTTACTAAAATGCAACTTTCAGTTTTCTTGATGAGAATGGTAAGAACATGGTGATATATTTCCTGAGTGTGATTCTGAGAAATATTCTTTTGATAGCCACACATATTAACTAATAAGTGCTTCAGTTAAGATTTAAGGACTATGTTAAAAAATAACTTTATCAAGAGAGTGCCAAGAATAACTACTGTTCATGCACAGCCTCCCTGAGTTTCTTTTCTTAGTTGATGTCCACTAAGATGTTCTAAATTCTAAAGAAAAGGTGGATTTATAAATATTTGAATGTGTGGATAAAATTTTTAGTCTATTTCCATTTGCGAGGGCCAATGAATAAATGATTACCTTCAAGACAAAAATTGGTATGTTTGGTAGGTATTTTAAAGCATCTTTCTCATATTCATAGGTACGTTGAGCCCGCTTGGACTTGAAACCATTTAGGGATTGGTCTGCAACATTCTGGCTAGGCAGATTTCTGGAAAAAAGAGGCCATCTCTATTGTGTAGTATGTATACCCCAAATTTTGCGTTCTGTTTTGGAGGTAATCAAGGTCTCTCTTGTCATTCTGTGAAATGGTGGGGTGGGCAGTGTTGAGGTCTTTAGCTGAAATTCAAAGAGGGTTCTGTTACCACTTTCTTCCATCGTATTCAGTGAGAACAGTTTTCAGTTAATCTCAGATTTGTGCTGATGTACAAATGAGTGCTTCCACAGGAGCTGGTGGGTATGATCTGGGTTATAGACAGTCCTCCACTAATACATGGTGCAGAGTCAGGATTCTTTCCACTGCCAGGGACAAAAATCAACACAAATTGATTTGAGAACAAAACACATTTATGGCTCCCATAGTGGGCAAGTCTAGAGGTAGATCTGGCTTTACACTTGCTGGAGTCAATCAGGTGATCCAAAGAATTTTCACTGCAAATCTCAGCTGTGCTTTTGTTTATGTTGACCCAATTCTAGGTAGGCTGTCCTCCAAGGGGGAAAATACACACATACACACACACACACACACACACACACAACCACCACCACCACCACCACCACACCACACTCACTCACTCATTGCCTGAATCCTCCCATGAACTGGGGTTTTTATCTTTGCTTTTTATTGCTATATCCTTAGAATGTAGGATGGTGTCTGGCACATACCTGATGCTCGATAGTATTTACAGGATGAATGGCAAAATGACTTTCTGGGGTTCTAGTGCCCAATCTGAGGCCTGAGATCAAGTCAGTTCCAATAATTCATGGGACTAAGCATGGAAATGTATGTTTCCCCAGGAAAAGTCATAACAGGGAGGAAGGGATGATGAACTGACAAAACATGATAGAGGTCCCCTGCCACTATGGCTGAGAATAATGTTGCTAAGAAATCCTGGGAGGGCAATACAGTATCTGCTGCCACGTGATTCCAGAACATTATTTCTCTTTCACTTGCACAGAGGGGAAGCCAGTGAATGGTGCTTTAAAGGAAGATCAAGATGCTGTTTCCAAAGAAAGGGAAAGGGAGTAGAGTGCCAAAAACAACAATGTCTGCTCCTTTAGGACAGCAAATGGCTTAAACCCAAGTGTGGCAGTACTGAAAGGCAACCAAGTTAATGGGGTAGTAACTGGGTAAAAGTTAATCTTTTCTTGTATACCAGAGAATTTTCTAGCAAATGTGGCATGATTCATTATTGGCTCTCATGTAGGAAATGTATTGCAGTGAGGCATGGCAGAAAGCATGAGTGCCCACCAAGAGCTTGTGCCTGCCTCTTCACTTCCCAACCTTCCTTAACACTGAATTGGCCATGGGGCTTGTTTTGGCCAAAGGAATGTGAGAGGGAAGTGTGTTGTTTCAAAGCCAAATAGTTAAACAATTGTTGGGCCTTCTTCATGCTTTCTTTGCCAGGCCCTTCCCATCTGGCCATTGATGGATGCCAGAGAGATGTTGGAGTCCCAAGATAGTAGATCTGTGACATAGAAATGGCCCAAGTCTTTGAGTCAGTACTTACTGAGGAGCTATATTATCTTGATTGAGATATGTTTGTTAGATTGAGATATGAGCAAAATATAAGATGTTTTATGATGTTAAGCTACTGCCACTAGGGGATTTGAATCATCAGCTAGCGTTAGATCTTCCAAAGTAATGTGTAACATATAGACAGAATCACTAAGACAAATTTCAGGGACTTTTGCAATGATGCACACCTGGATATGATGATGGTTTGGAACAAGATGATAGTAAGGAAGTATGTTAGAAAAAGAGTTAGAATTCAGGATATATTGCAATGATAGCCCAATAGTAATGAAGGAGGCAATTGAGAATATATGAGAGAAAGAAAAGCCTCAGTGATGGCTTTAAGACTGTTGCCTTGAGCAATTGGAAGTATAGAGTTGACATTTACTTAAACGGGGAAGATTTTGGAGAAAGCAGGTTTGAGGATTAGGGAAGTAAAGTCACAATATATAAGATTGTGTTGGCCAATTAAGTTGAGATGGCAAAGAGATGGGTGAACATAAACTAGAGATCAGAGGAGATGCCCTGGCTGCAGAGATGGATGTAGGTGTCATAAATCATTGGAGGTATTTTCAGCCATAGGGAGAGATGAAGTCCTAAAGGAAATGACTACACATAGAGAAGAAAAAGAGGATAATTGCTGGACATTGGGACATTCCAGTGTTTACAGATGGGAAATGACAGAAAGGAAAGAGCATGAAAGGCTAAGAAGTTGAAGTAAAGGGGGCAGAAGGAGACTCAAGAGAAAATGTCCTGGAAGCAAAGAGTAAAGATTTGCACCAGATGCTGCCAGTACAGGTCAAGGAGGGAGAACTGAACTCTGGATTTAGCAATGAGGAGATCACTAGCTTCTCTAGCAAAAGCTGATTCAGTGAAGTGATGAGGACCAAAGCCTGATTTTGACTGTCTTCTATGGAGAATGGGAGTGAGGTGAGGGAGAGGGAGAGATAAGGACAGATAACTTTTTCAAGGTGACTTATAGCCAATAAAGTGCCTCCAATTTCATTTCGTGGGAAAAGGAAATTATTCTTTTCTATTGCTATAGCCGTGTGTGTGTGTGTGTGTGTGTGTGTGTGTGTGTGTGTATTTTAAGACAGTATCTCACTTGCTGCCCTGCCTAGAGTGCCATTATCATAGCTCACTGTAGCCTCCAATTCCTGATGGCCTTCTTTTTCTCCACCTCTCTCAAGTGTCCCTCCCCTGCCACATTACATCCATATGCCTCCTCTTTTCTCCCATAACTGCTGGCCCCCACCATGTGACTTATTTATAGTTCATTCTGTGCTGTCCCTACTACCTGGGGAGGCCACTCATGTGGGAGATGATCTGCTGATTGCGAGCCCACAGTGACAGATAAATGCAGCTTCCAAACCAGAGCAGCAGTCTTCACCTCTTTCTGTTTACGAATTCCCTAAGTTAATTTTGCAAAACTATCATACCCTCCCAGATATCAATTTTAAAACAAGATTTTGTGTTCTAAAAGTCTGTTACACAGCTATCCCCAACCTTTTTGGCACTTAGTACCGGTTTATGGAAAGCAAGTTTTCCATGGATGGGAGGTGGTGGTTTTGATAGGAGTCTGCAAACAATTGATTTACTATGTCTCTCTGCAGCCATACCTCTCTGCTAATGATTATTGGTATTTGCAACTGCTAGAATCACCACCTCAGCTCCACCTCATATCACTGAGCATGTTATTCTCATAAGGAGCACACAACCTCAACCCCTCACATGCACAGTTTACAGTAGGGTTCACGCTCCCATGAGAATCTAATCCCACTGCTGATCTGACAGGAGGTGAAGCTCAGGGAGTGATGCAAATGATGAAGAGCGGCTGTAAATACAGGTGAAGTTTCGCTGACTTGCCCTCTGCTCATCTCCTGCTGCATGGTCACATTTCTAACAGGCCTTGGAACAGTACCAGTCCATAGCCTGGAGTTTGTTGACTGCAGTGGTTAGAGGAAGGAAGGAGAGACCAACTCACCAAACACTCCCTAAACAACCTCCATAACCCAGTCCTCTAATACCTCAAAATTTCAAGCTTTCTTACAGCCACAAGAATTTTTTTACCGTCAGTAGGGAAGAAGGGGCTTTGTGAAACTAAAGTAAGGGAGAAGGGAGTGCCCTAGATAGGGAATGATTGATCCTTGTAGTCATCACTTAGAAAACTTCAAAAAGACTGATTGAAAGGGACACTGATACTGTGGATTTGATAGTATTTCCAGTAAAACATTAAAGAGCTCTCGTTCTGGGGAGACTTTTCTAGATTTTCTTTCTCAAGCATTAACATTCCCTACTAATGTATTGTGGATAGGCTGATTTCTTTATCATCTTTTTTACATTTTTAAGCTAATAACTAAATATTTTCATCATGAGTTTAAATAGCTGCAAAGGATATACTTTCTAGGGAACTATAAATATTGTCATTTAGAAAAATAAATGAATAATCACTCAAAAGTAATTTTTGATGTATCCAGTGGAATCTACACATTATAACACTGTGATACACCACATCATTTGTTTGAAAAAAGCACAAAAAGCTCTTCTTTAACTTTGGGAGCATTTACTATTTCCTTTACTGTTTATTTCCAGTCTATTCCAATCCTTATACACATAAAATTTTATTATAAAGGTTTTGACCTACTAAGATTTTATTAATTATTCTTTTTCTCTGAAATAAAAATTTGTGCTGTAAGTGCCATCCAGCCAAAGGCCAACAGGAACACACCTGTAACTGACGATGCCGGGTTTATTGCTCATTGAAGGGAGGGAAAAAACATGTGACAGGGAATCACTGTGCATCTCAGTAAGAGGGAGTTAGGAAGGAGGTATCTTAGGACTTGGGCTTTGATTAGGAAATTTGGGGGAAGGTTTGTGGAAGCTGGATTTTATTATAGATTATATGCTATCAAGAAATGGGGCAATTCTCCAAGGTTACTGTTAGGGAATGAATGTGTTCCCTTTAAATTCATATGTTGAAATCCTACCCCTTCTGTGACAGCATTAGGAGATAGGGCTTTGGGGAGGTAATTAGTTCAAAAAGGTGAAGTCTTCCTGAAGGCGATTAGTGCCCTCATTATTAGAGAAGAAGCAGGAGAAGGTTTCTTCCTCTTCCTCCTCCTCTCCCCCCCTCCCCCCCGTAGGCCAGGTGAGGACACAAAGAGAAGATAGGTATTTGCAAACCAAGAAGACATCCCTCCTCAGACACCAGCTCTGCTGGCACCTTGATCTTGGATTTCTCAGTCTCCAGAGCTGTGAAAATAAATGTGTGTTGTTTGAGACACCTGGTGCATGGTGTTACATTACAGCAGCCTACACAAAGATTATCTTAATATTAATAAATCTTTGGTGGAAGGAGGAAAGACTAAATTAAGGTTAAAGTTGTAATGGTGAAGAATCAGCAGTCACTCTTATGGTTAGCGTGGGGGTCATCTATTTTTGTGATTTACACAGTGATTTTTTTTTTTTTTTCTAGCTCACATGTGATTATGAGGTGACTTTGGTTCTTCATCACAATCACAGAATCACATTGATGAGGGTGCTTTGTGAGATTGTTGGTATCAAGGAGAAGGATGCCACAGTCTAGTTCTAGCATAAGCAGCCCCTAACAACACTCAGGTCCAACTGCCTTACATAGCAGGGGATGCTTTCCTGTTTACTTGTTCACCCTTTTAGCCAAGGACAGATAATGTCAGACCACAGGACATGAATTCATGATATCCAGATTGCTGAGATTTTGCTGGCCAAGATCAGGAGAGTTTCCCTGAACTTGTCTGTATTTAGATGAGAGCTAATCCCTCTTCCTCCTTCCTCTGTTGTCAAATGAGCTGCAGGATCATTGAATGTGACAATTACTGCAAAGAAGATTTTAAGACTCTGGACCAGATATACCAGCCAACTGTAGCAAAGCTAATTACCAGAAACCATATAATGATTGGTCTTTGTAAGAAGTCTCAAAGTAAGAGGCCTAGATTATAAAACCCAGGCAATGAAAACATACCCCAGAATCCAGCTGAGTCTGCTTCAGAAACCTAGGGAGGTTTCTCTTCTCTGCTAGTCCTGGCATTTTTTCCCTTGCTCTGTGATATTTGCATTGTGCAAACAGCTTAGAGAAAAGTGAGAGTGATGTGATTGTCCAGGACAACTCTGGCTAAAGAATTTAGGCCAGTTTACTGGGCTTCTGGAGCAGATGTCCTATTATTTATGACATCTGTTAGAGTCAGTGACAAGTTTCAGATCATGATGGGAACTATAGCTCTGGGAATTCACATGAAGAGGGCACCAGAGACTCCCAGGCTTGCCTCATAGCAGAGGTTGCTGTTGAGAGGTAGTAGGTTTACATTTCTGGCAGTCTCTAATATTTACCCTAAAACACAGGATAAGTTACTGTAAGGAATGCCAGTATCAGCCTGATATCGACTTAGGAAGTAGAGCTAGTGGATCACAGGCCATATTGGAAATATAAGTATAAAAAAAAAAAAAAAGGAAAGAAAGAAAAGAAATATAAAGTCTCATGTATTGCAATAAGAGTGAGATAAACTGTGTGTGTTTTATGGGGGTTCCTGTGGTGGTCAGAAAGTCATTTTGTTTCTCAATCATTTAATAGTAATATCAATATTTATTTCAATATTTGCTCTTTTTTATTATTAAATCATAGCTGTGTACATTAATGTGATCATGGGGCACCATACAGTGGTTATATAGATTGTTTGACAGATTTACATCACACTGGTTAACATAGCCTTCCTGGTATTTTCTTAGTTATTGTGTTAAGAAATTTATATTCTACATTTACTAAGTTTCACATGTACCCTTGTAAGATGCACCACAGGTGTAATCCCACAAATCACCCTCCCTCCGCCCATCCTCCACCCTCTCTCCTCGCCCTCTCCCCCTTCCCCCTATTCTTAGGTTATAACTGGGTTATAGCTTTCATATGAAAGCCATAAATTAGTTTCATAGTAGGGCTGAGTACATTGGATACTTTTTCTTCCTTTTTTTTTTTTACATAAGAGAATGATTTTATTTCTGACTTGATGATCAGTGAATCGATGTGACACATAGAAATAAGTTTAGGAATAACATAAGGATCAATGAGACTGATGCTTTGAAGATCTTTGAAGAAGTTAAAATGGGCATTTGCTAACAGCTGTTTGGTTAGTCCTTTTTAATAGGCCAGTAGATATATTCTTACAAATAAAAAGATTCAATCAATATATCATTTGCTACCAATGTTACAAATTATCTCTATAATAATTGATATTTGAAATGACTTTCATGTGGTCAGCATATAAGATGAACATATAAAAAGGAATAATACACAGAACAGTAAAGTACTCAAAAGTAAAGTAATCAAAATGGATTAAATATTTAAATCTAAGAAATGAAACTACTAAATGAACATTGGGGAAATGTTCCAGGATGTTTGTCTGGGAAATAATTTCCTTTTTTTTTTTTAGTTGATTTTTTTTTTTTATTGTTAAATCATAGCTATGTACATTAGTGCAATCACCTGTACCCATTCTAAGATGTACCATAGATGTGGCCCCACCCATTACCCTCCCTCCACCAAAACCTCCCCCCTACCTTCCCCTTACTTGGCCCTTTCCCCATAGTCTTGTGGTATAGTTGGGTTATAGCCTTCATGTGAAAGCTATAATTTAGCTTCATAGTAGGGCTGAGTACATTGGATACTTTTTCTTCCATTCCTGGGATACTTTCCTGAGAAAAATATGTTCCAGCTCCATCCATGTAAACAGGAAAGAGGTAAAGTCTCCAACTCTCTTTAAGGCTGCATAGTATTCCATGGTATACATGTACCACAATTTGCTAGTCCATTTGTGGGTTGATGGGCACTTGGACTTCTTCCATGACTTAGCAATTATGAATTGGGCTGCAATAAACATTCTGGTACAGATGACTTTGTTATATTGTGACTTATGGTCTCCTGGGTATAAACCTAGTAAAGGAATTATAGGATCAAATGACAGGTCTATTTCTAGGTCTCTAAGTATTCTCCAAACATCCTTCCAGAAGAAACGTATTAGTGGGCATTCCCACCAGCAGTGTAGAAGTGCGCCCTTTCCTCCACATCCATGCCAACATTTCTGGTTTTGGGATTTTGTTATGTGGGCTACTCTTACTGGGGTTAGGTGATATCTCAAAGTAGTTTTGATTTGCATTTCTC
>CAUYPK010130714.1:0-105646 GCA_963574355.1 Loris lydekkerianus | reverse complement strand
ATGGAAAGTATATAATTAATATTATTAATGCAGAGTTTCAGATGACATCACATTCTAGGATAAAAAATGTGTCTCGCTTATATGTGAACAGTCAGTCACATCACTCTTATAATTTAGTTGTGAATATTGTCACCAAACCGACGTGGGGGGGGTTCATGCTGCTCACTGCACAGAAAGCCAATTACTGAGCAAAGTGGGAGTGTCAAGGAGGTAAGGATTTACTGCAGGAGATGAATCTGCTGGGAGGGAGAGGCACAGACTGCCTCAAAACTGCCTTCCTGACCAATAGGTTAAGGGGGATTTCATGGAGGTGAAAATGAATAAAACACAAGGGAGTGAACATCATTATGTGTTTGGGGTAGAGTGTGGGGCATGCAAGCTCAGTGGTAAGTCATGCTAGTACATATATCCCATGAAGAAAATGCGATGGATATGGCCTGCCCAAGGCAGGGATCATAGGATTATAATGAGCTAGTAGTTAATATTAGTCATTTTTTCAGTCTTGGGCACAGGCTCACTGGATCCTTGGGCACAATCTGTGGTAGTGGGTCACTTGTCTTTTCTGGACAAAGGCACCGTAAGGCTCTGTAGTTATCTCATGGCTGCAAGGAGTTTCCACTGTTCCTCAGGGAAAGGAACTCTAACGGAAACATATCATTGGCACAGAAAGTTACAAAGTCTGGTTAGCAATTCTTACTGGCCTGGAATTTGAACCACAAGGGAACTACAAAAAAATTATTTTTTTAATTAGATTTTTTATTGCTTATGGAGTCAGTTACAATACTGGGCATAGGAATGGAATAGAAAAGCCCCCAAACCAAGGAACAAGTGAAATGATTAGGATAAAAAAATGAAATAATTGCCTTATTTAAAACAAAGCAGCTTCCCAGAAAGACAGAAGACAATACAGTATAAAATCCCCATCACTGCTGGTTCTTCCCAGAACTGTAGAGCTAATAAATAAGTCACTGATGAGGGACAACAGCTGCGTTAATATCAAGGCTTCTGTACTTCTCTAGGAATTAAGTAGTTGAGGGGTGTGGGAAGGAAAAGGTGATGTTCTAAACAGGACTTTTAATGTTCCTCAGCTGGATAAAAATTATGTATATATGTGTGAGTGTCTTACATATGCATATATTTGTGTGTACATGAGCACACATATACACATGTGTGTGTATTTATGTACACACATGAATGGATGTGTAAGAGAGAGAGATACATCATTGAATGCCAAAAGGGTGGAGAATATGAAAATGAATTGGGGAATGTATTAAAAGCAGAACAACATTTGAAAGGCAAGAGCAGTTCAGACTCCCATTTGTAGACAACTGTTAGACTGAGCAGGGGACTTTCCTTCCTGCTGCCTCCTGAGTATCCACATTAAAGGAACAATTAATAAATGAATGTAGGCAAAATCTTTAGAAAGCTTTGCAGCAGTGTCAGCGCTATATGACTCCTTATTTAAGACATCGGTAAGGATGTGCAGATTCTCACTGTTGCTACTTCCAGAGGCAGGACCTGGTAGGCTGCATAGGAGGGAAGGATGGAACCCAGATTTTAATGTACATGCTTTTGTACCTTTTGATGTTGTTACAAGTGTGTTATTCTTGTGCTCTTGCTATGAAATTTTCTTTAGAAAAAGCCTCCTCCTCCCCTAAGATAGGTGGAAACAACCATTTAATTTTGCTCATGGTTCTCAGGGACAGGGACTCAGACAGGAGGCAGTGGAGATGGCCCTCTCCTGCCTACTGATGTGTCTGGGGACCTCAGAGGAGGCTCGCTCACTGGGGTTGAATCTACAGCAAGGGGTTGGGATCTTCTGGAGGTGACCTCACTCACAGGTCTGCACTGGAGTGTGGGTTTGCCTGGAGGACCTACAGGTCCCCCATGTGGCCTGGGCTTCCTGGCAGCAGAGAAGGCCAAGGGCATTCAGAGCTCTGATTTGGTAGCCAAGGGCTGCACAAGTGAGTGACCCGAGGGAGCCAGAAAGTGTCTCTTGGCTTTTGCAAACATGACCTTGGAAGATACACAGTCTCACCTTTGGCCTGGGTTTAAATCCCAGCATGGACATTTCCTAGGGAGCAACCAAGGTTTCCTGTATGGTAGAGGACCTGTCCTCAGCACCAGTGTTCCTCGTGAGATTAGGAATTATTCATTTCCACCCACATGGACTGGAGAGAATTCTCCAGGGAAAGCTCATGCCTTTCCCACAGGGGTCCTCCACACTTACTTTGGGGCCTTGGACAGGACTACAATTTGCCATTTGCTTTTATTAAGTAACCAAGAGAACAAAAGACCTCTGTGAGTGAGGCACAGCATAATTGAAGCTACAGATTTATAAATGTGTTTTACGGTTTTGTTTCATTTCTAAATTTACAGGGGTGATGCCTTTATCATGTTGGTTGCCTTAAATTGTTTCTATTCTACAGGGAAGACTAGACACTACAGGGAAGGGAATGGAGGGCCACACAAAACCAAACTGCAGTGCAGACAAAAGCCAGAGATATGTGAAAGGACAGAAACTAAGATTTCACGGTGAGGTGTCTGTCATGAGTGATTGCCAAGGGTGAAGTGAGTGAGCCAGGCAGAGGCTCTTGGCCTTTTTCAACATAACCCGGGAAGACACAGGTGCCTGCCTTCCCTCCTCTTCCATGCCTCAGAGGTTCCCTGCCACTCCCTGCAGTGTTCTCTCTTTTTGACCTGTGACTACCTACTGTGCGCCTTTGCCTCTTCATCATGGACCAGGTGAGTGCTGGGTGCCTCTTTTCAGACTTTTTTTTTTTTAATTTCAAAATATTAAGGGGTAGCAAATGTTTTAGTTACATGCATCACTTTTGTAATGTGTGAGTTCCAGCTGGAGTTGTGCCCATCACCCAAATGGTGTTCATAGTACCCCACCCCAGAGTGTTTATTTTTAGCCTATTTTTTTAAATTGCTGTTAATATTTTATTTTGATACAACTCCTTGTCATTTGCACATACTGTAAACATTTCTGCAATTTTGTGGTTTGCCTGGTTAGTTTCCTAAAGGAGACTTTTGTTAAGTCACAGTTTATCAATTTGATGTAGTCCAATTTATCATTTTTTTCTCTCTTATGATTGGGAATTTTTGTGTCCTCTATATGAAGACATCGTCTATTTTAAGGACATGAAAACTTTTTTATGCCCAACCTAGGAAGTCTAAAGGTATCTCTTCCTAAGTGCAGCTCAAGAAATAGGCTTGATTTTTTCCCCTCAATTATTGTTTTTTTGCATGTCATATAATATCTAATTGTTCCCATATTTTAAAGTTTTTGTGCACTTCCTTTTGATATTTATATATCAGCTCACAGCTCACAGCAACCCTCCAACTCCTGGCCTCAAGCAATTCTCTCAAACTTTAATATTGTTTTGTAGATGGACAAGCAATTAGTAAGTTTGGGTATCCCAGGCCGCAGTGAGTATCTAAATTTTATTATGGACTAGGCAATCCTTATTGATTCCTTTAAGACACTGTATGAATATAATCTTTGTATTTATATGTATCAGTCAAACAAAGTTAGAGAGGAGCAACTCAGCTACCTCTACCTGAGGTATAAGCAAACTGTGAAAATTACAACCCCAATTTCTTTTAAGTTTCTCAGTTCATTCATTTCAGCATGGCTTACACTGATGATGCCAGCTTTCTCGACTATTTGCAAAAGTTGATACCTCTGTTCAAGCGACAACAAAACTATGCACGGCGTGTCTCTCAATGCTTTAAACTGCGATTCCAGGCACTTATATCAAATGAACTAAATCAGAATTTCTGGGGTAAGGCCTAGAAACCAGCATTTCAGTGAGCTCTTGGTGTGATTCTTACCCACCCCAGAGTTTGGGGGGATGCTGTGTCAAGTCAATGCTTTTACACTAATGCATGTTTCAATCTAAACCAATATTCACTAAGTATCTCTAGGTGGGTGCCACTATTCATTACGCTAAAGTACAACATTCAACCCTCAAATATTCCCTGAATATTAAACTGATACAGATTCTACAAGTCCATTCTGAAATGAAAACCTGTCATAAGTTGAAAAGGATCCCAACCTGGCAGCACGCAGCCTCCGATCCCCACAGTGGCCCTGCATAGCACACACACTCCTGTCTCCTTTGAATCACCATCACAAAGCAAATCAAATTGGAGTCTAACAATTTTAATTTTCCACTCTCCTCTAGAAATGACATCATTTGTTATCATGGTTAAAGGAGATGGTATGCCTGAATAAAATAATTATGTAGAGGGAGCTTGGCTGTATGAAAATTAAGTGTGGAGGATGATCATATAGAGATGAAGAACTGTTTTCAAAAGGGTAAGCACCCAGGGTACTTAGGCAGGGGGTGATTATGAATAACAGGGAGATGGACAAAGGAACATTTGCACTAAATACCAAGAAGTTGTGTCAGACTAGCCTTCATTTAGAGTAGGATGATTTCCCAAGAGATAGATATTTATCCACAGGTTGTTAGAAATTGCAAAAAGACCAAGAGCCTAATTTATTTCCTCTCATCTTATGTAGGTATCATGCCAGAAAAACCCATCGGCTAATCAATATCTATTTAGTCTTCATCTAGCAGTTGCTTCTGAAAAATGTGTGTATGTTTTTGTTTTGTATTCACCTAGATATTCCCGATAACTAGCATGGATCTTTCCACATGAAAGGTGCTTGATTATTGTTTAAATATGGAAAGAAGATAGAGAAATATACAATTTTTCACTGTCCTTAATTTTTCACTACCCTGATGTAATTAAAAAAACAAAAAACAAATACACATTGATCACAATGATATTATATTAAAGATATTTAGAGTTTTCAACCATTACATAGGGATAGCTTCTATTGCTATTACCACCACACCTAATCCATCCAGCGATTTCACAGATGGAGGCATTCTATAAGTAAATTTTCCAAATAACAAATGTGAATTTTTCATCATGCACTTTTAAGAAAAAAATGATCAGAGTTAATAGACATTTTTAAACTATCCCAAACTTTCTTAAATAGTATATGGTCCAAAACATTCAGGATCATTATCATGAGTGAAACCTTGTTTCAATATCAAGAGCTATTTCAAATTTTTCCTTTTCCTTTTTTTTTTTTTTTTTTAATCATTTTCATTTGATATTTGTCATGTAGGGGGCCTGGCAGGAATATGAGGGGAATTTTAAACTAACAAACTATCAATTTGGAAGAGAAAAAGAAGTAGAATGAATGGGGAAGTGCAGATAAATTCTTTTCAATGAAACTTTATAAAAGTTAAGAAATCAAAAAGAAACTAAATCAAAGTACACCTGGCTTGAACCATAGCTAAACAGCAACTTACATAAACATATATCTCAGTAGGATTGCATAGAGATGAGTAATAGACTTGTTTTTTGATAGGTCCTGGTATATTTCAATAGGAAGGTCATTAATCAAGATTTTAAACTTTGTATTTTGAGCAAGCGAGTTGGAAGCTGTTTTATGTGACTGCTTATTTATTCACATGCCTATCTTCCTCTATTAGATGAGGTGAATTTTTAGGATAAGATGAGCATCCAAATAAAAATTGCATTTCTAAGGTGTCTTTACAGAAAGATAAGCCATGTGACACAGTTTTGGTCAATGGCATATGAGTAGAAAGAATATGTGTCCTTAAATGAAAAGCCTACCCCTCCCCCCCTTCTCTGCTTCTGTAATCTAGCCTCTATGAGAACATGGCAGTAAAACATCCAGGATCACACAGGGACGCTTAGCTTTTGTGGGATGGCAAAACAATGAGAAAGAATTCTGAACAAAATAACCTAAGGTCTTTGTATGACAGGCATAAAGGTATCTTGAGTTTAAGCTATCTCTGTTTTGACTCTTTATTTCAGCTGTCAAATGTGCTTTCTAAGTAAGACCACCTCTACATCAGGAGAGCCACAGCTACTGACTAGTGTATGTTTGCGTTCTCAATAGCTGTCCCAATGCCTGAACATAGTAAGTGCTGGAATAGTTAAGGAAGAGGTCCCAGTGCTCAGATGGTGTCCTTTTCAGTGAAATACTGGCTCAGTTAAGCTGCCTTATGTGTCCCACCAATGATTAAGCACACTCTGCATTTCTGGGATCAATGGCAAGCTTATTCCTCTTGCTTCTCATTATAATGCCCTACCGTTTTGCATCCTTATTTCTTGTACTCCCGTCTTCCTCATCCACTATGAGAAATTGTATTTTATAATTTGTCTTTATAGTTAATTAACAACATTCTGGAGTTTTGCTTATAGGGTCAATGGGGGTATTTTCTACAAGTCAAAAACATGCCTTTACAAATCTGCCTTCATAGGGCATAAGTTTTCCCAGATTGTCTCTGGATTGTGGATTTTTAGCTGTGTTTAGAGGGTTGAAATCTGAGTATGTGTGCCTTGGTAAAATATAGATAAGATATTTAATATATAGGCTCCCTCATATAAATATACCTATTATATTACTATATAATATATACTCTGATGCATAATACGTAATTCATACATTATATATTATAGTAATGTTACATAATATTTATTTCCTATACTCATAAACAATTTTATATTCAGAATCCCCTAAATAGGTAGCTACTCTGGGCTTATTTGGAAGAGATAGGAGCTTTTCATAAATATCAAACAATGGTGAGTCTTGGATAATAACTTGAAAGTAAGCCTTTGTCTTTGAAACAGTGCTACTTCAGATATGGGACCTCACCAGAAGCCCATCAGGACACTCAAAGCCGAGGGATCCCTTTCACTATAGCCCAAGTTGGTTTAAGTTTCTAAGTAAAATCTGGCCAGTCCTTATTGTCTGTGGTCAGATTGGCTTGAAGTGGAGGAAAGAATCTGAGAGGTCCAAGCACATATTGGTGAGGAGAAATATTTCAAGCTGCCCTTGAGGAAGGGAGAAGGGAATGGGGGGAGTCATTAAGTGGACTCTTGACTTGTAATTTTATATGTGCATTGGTAAAATATACATTATATATTTAATATATAAGCTCTCCCATATAAATATACCTATTATATTATTATACAATATATACTCTGTGGTATATATTGCTTCTGTAATCTAGCCTCTATGAGAACATCCAGTAACACACAGGGACGCTTAGCTTTTGGGGGATGAGCATTGGAGACCTAGGGGTTAGGGGGAGAAGAGGGCCAATTACCGGTGGTATTTCATCAAAATTTGAGTCATCTGAAGGTTTGACTCTGTTTAAAAAGGAAATTGGTTGCTGTCTCCTTAGCTGTGTGGAAGTTTTTCAGTTTAATTAAGTTACATTTGTTTACTTTTATTGCTGTTGCAGTTGCCACAGAAGTCTTCTTCATAAAATCTTCCTCTAGGTTGGCATCTTCAAGAATTTTTCCCACACTTTCTACTAGGATTTTTATTGTTTCTTGTCATATATTTAAATCTTTTATCCATTTTGAATCAATTTTTGTTAACCGGTGGTCCAGTTTCAGTCTTTTACATGTGGTTATCTAGTTCACAAAAAGATATTTATGTATTACAAATTTGATAAAAGCTTGATAGCTAAAATCTACAAAGAACTCAAATTAATCAACAAGAAAAGAGCTAACAAGCCCATCTATCATTGGGCGAGAGAAATGAACAGAATCTTCCCTGAGGAAGACAGACGAATGGCTAGCAAACATATGAAAAAATTCTCATCATCCCTAATCATCAGAGAAATGCAAATCAAAACCACCCCGAGATATCACCTAACCCAAGTAAGATTAGTCCACATCACAAAATCCCAAAGTTGCAGATGCTGGCACAGATATGGAGAGAGGGGAACACTTTTACACTGTTGGTGGGACTGCAAACTAACACAGCCTCTTTGGAAAGAAGTATGGAAAATCCTCAAAGAACTCAAATTAGATCTCTAATATGACCCTGCAATTCCACTACTAGGCATCTACCCAGAAGAAAAAATAATCATTTTATCATAGGATATTAGCACTAGATTGTTCATCTCAGCTCAATTTAACAATCACCAACTAAAATGCCCATGAACTCAAGAATGGATTAACAAACTGTGGTATATGTATACCATGGAATACTATTCAGTCATAATAAAGATGGTGACGTCACATCTTTTGTATTATCCTGGATGGAGTTGAAACACATTCTTAGTAAAGTATCACAAGAATGGAAAAGCATTTACCCAATGCTCTCAATACAAATATGAAGCTAGTAGATGATCTAATGCATGTCCACATAGGAGAAAAACTCAATTTAATTTAAGTTGGGGGAGGAAGAATGAAGGAGAGACTGAGAGGATGGGTATGGGATATGCTCACTGTATGGGCACAATGTGGGGGTATTTGGCAGGTCATAACTACAAGAGGTACTCAACCTAATAAATTCAAATATTTTGACCTGGTTGTTTGTTCTCTCACATTAACCTGAAAATTTAAAAAAATAAAAATAAATTGTAAACAAGTGCATATTGAAACATTTAAAGGTGTTGGTAAGCGGGGCCATATTTTATTCAACATTTCCTTAAATATGATTGTAAAACATTTTGGATGTATAAATGGAATAATATTTTAATCTAAACCAAAGCATGAAAAACTGTTTATAAAATCTATAACTTTAATACATGAAGTACTGATTGTTTCAACTTATATTTTGAATACTTATTTCTAGGTATGAAAATAATGTTGTAAAGGACCAAAAGACATCACATTACCACAATGATGCTCACTTAAAAATTTAATTGAGAGACGAGGAAAGGTGGGCACCCCTCCCCCCATGCAGAATAATGTTATCAGTGACATGAAGACCCAAGCTCATTGTAAGAGGGTGGATGAACGGCAGGAAGCTACTCATTTTGCCTTCAGCATTCTCTGCCCTGCCAGTGTTGGATGCACACAGTAGCTCCATGTCTGCTTGTATAGCTCAGAGACTTTAAAGTCTATGTGTTCAGTGATAACATGACCTCTCCTGTACATCTTGGAACTGGTATGTACTCATCATAAGAAGCAAATATCAAGGTATCTTGCAACACTCTCAAAAAATGAAACGCTATGCTACTGAGTGCCATACCCAGAAAACCACATAATGTGAAGTCTATGGGGGTTGTTTACTTAATGAGGATGCAGCAGCTGTCAGTATCCAAAGAACACATGAACCTATGGAGGTGGTGGTAGTCAAAAACAACTAGAGCTGGGTTTGTTATTAGCAGGAGACTCGGTTGTCAATGGTAATGTCAGAAACATGAAGGATGAAGTGAATGGAGACCAGCTGGTGCACTCTCTCCTCCCAGAATGACTCATAAACACGTTTGACCATCAAACTTGACTTTTCTGCAAAGCATCACACAGGCCTTCCTTGGCTTCCCAGATGGCTATAGACCTCTCTCTGAGCTTCTGAACCCCATTGGTGCTGCTGATAGATCAGCTCTCTCCCTACCATGACTGCTTGGTTTCTTCTCTCTCTATCCTCCCAGGCAGAGGGAGACGTACTGACAATAGCAGTGCTCTTTAAGATTTTCTGTGTCTCAAGTACCTCATGTATAATTTTTGAGATGTATGGTTAACTGAAGTTCATTAAATGAAACAAGGAATAAATCTCTCTCCCTTCTCCCAGTCTGTAACGTATCTTTCCATCATGCCAACTGTGTGTGATGACTCATCAAGGAAAATGGACACTGGTTATTAAAAGTTAGTTAAACTTAAGAGTTTACATTCAACTCTGACAGGGTCTGTTTTCGAGGCACTTGTTCTATTACAGCATGCCATCTACCATATAAAGACAGAGCTTCAAATATCTGTCCGACATCACTAATCTCCGAGGTCTTGGAGGATCATCGTGTCCCCAGTGTTGACTTCATACCAAGAGGCACCTGCCTAAAGGAGCTTGCAGTGCCCTAGGAAGGAAGGACAATTGAGAAGGGAAAATATATCATAAGACATGGAATGAGGTGGGGGCACAAATGAACCTCTTCAAATTTAGAATGATGTCAGGGAAGAAAACCTGGGAGTCACATGTTAAGCATACAAAAGAAACTTTAAGAATAAAGGAAGAAAAAGAAAATATGTGCAAAGTAAGGGAGCAGGAGAGAACATGGTAAGATGTGGAAGCTATAACTCAATACATAACAGTAAAGTGTGGGGTACAAGGAAAGACATTTTTCTGGATTATGGTGAAGACATGAGGAGTCAGTCAGCAAGAAGCCTTGTGTGCCTGATAAAGAGGTTGGGATTTCTCCTAAAGACAGCCGCGAGGCATTGACAGATGGGTGCCAGATCAGATTTGTGTTTGACATAGGACCTTCTGGTAGCAGCCTGGGAGCTAGTTTGAGAGGAGGGTGAGAAGAGGAGCAAGACTGGATATAAGAAACACATAGTCTGGGTACCATAGTAGTAGAGATATAGCAGACAATGTTTTTCCTCCCTCTTTTATCCTAAAATCCTAACCCCAATGTAATGGTGATAGGAGATGGGCCTTTGGGAGGTGATAGATAATGAGGCAGAACCTTCATGATCGGGGATCAGTGCCTTTATAAAAGAGGTGTGAGCAGGTTTCTGGGCTCATCTACCATGGGAAGACAGCAAAAAGCACCATCTGTGAAGCAGGGAGAGGGCCCTGTCCACAGGCCAAACACCCTGATGCCTTGATCTTGGACTTGCCAGCCTGAGGAACTGTGATAAATACATTTATATTCCTGTAATCCAACAGACTAAAACGCCTTCCACAAACTCTTCCTCCACATACCTTTCTTTCATCCTAATAAAACTCTATTTGATAAAACATAAGTTGATAATCTTGGTCAAAACCCTTAAGAATTCTAAGCTTTAGCTTTTGGTCTGGCAAAATGGAGGTAACATGCTAACCACCGAGTGCAGTTGTTGTGAAGATGAAATAAGGTAATACAAATGAAGGCTTAGACAGCACATGGCATGCTTGAGTTTATCTGTTTTATTAATAGCAGCACCACGACTACTGTCACTATGACCACTGCTACTCGGTTCATGCATCAACCCTCCACGAGGCTTCCTAGGGGCCGATCCCAGAAAAGAAAATGGCCATGTGTCTAAACTGATCAATGTCCTTAAATTTCTCTTTCAGATATTTTTTTAGACAGAGATATATTATACAATTTTGTCTTGTAGAATATAAAAGGATACGAGGCCAGGGACTTAAAATGAATTGTGGAAAGGCCTTCTTCTTCAAAGAGATGTTATTATTTCTGTTGCTGAAACTTCCACATACATCTGGGAATTATAAGGGTCAGGCTTAAGGAAAACAGAATGAAAAACAGAGAGTAACTAAAAGTGGAAGCCCAATGAACACTAGTAAATGTGTAAATTAAACAAAAAAAAATGGAGAGTAAATTGTCTGTGAGACTTTTAATTGAGAAACTCTAGACTTGTCCAAATATAAATATTTTTATTAGTTAATCTCCTTATTTGTTAAGCCATTTTGCACTATTGTCTGTTACTTGTGACCAAACATTTCTTGGCTTATAATTAATAAAAAATAAGAGGTTGGACGAAAGCAGATAGAGACAGGGCAAAGGGGGTCCATGGTGAAAGAACACAAGGTTATGAATATAAAAGATTCAGAGACCACTTGGGTGTCAGACAATGTGTGCTGGTGCCACTCAGTCTGCTGAATTTTAGGGAAGGAAGACTGTGCAGTTGAGGGATGATAAACTCAAAGCATCTGGGAAAAAAAAAGAAAAATCAATCTACTAGAACACGAATTTGCAGTAGTGGCAAGAAGAAAAGCAGTAAATATGTTCTTGGATACCAAAAGAGAGATTCTCAAAAAGCAAGTCAGAACAGACTTAAAACGCCACAGAAACATCAAGCTGGCTGATGACTAAGAAATGTTTGCTCTATTTGACAAGGAGGCAGTCTCAGCTTGCTCTGAAAAGAGCAATTTCATAAAAGTTCAAAATGGAGGAACTGGTCTGCAATGGATTAAGGAGTCGGCTGGGGATCAGGTGGCTACAAAGCGTCAGAGAAAGTTTGAATCTTGTTTATACTCATATCTTCAGCACAGCACACGACATATCTTTATACTATTAATAAAAGGCCTTTGCTGGCTGGCTGGATGAACAGATGGGTGCACAGACAATGGACGTTAGGCCTTCTTATTGGACTGAGAAGACTTAAGTATTCTAGGCTCTAGGATCCAAATTTATCGGGGCACACCCATTGGTTTTCTATCACAGGGTGTGTACAAAAGCATCTGGTAAGCTAAAATTTCCCCACCAAAGCTTGTTCTACTTAACTTATAAAAGAAGTTGCAAAATGGAAACTTCCTGACCAGAGGTAGCCTGAAATTGTTGCCCATATGTTGCTTTTTAATCCTTGGAATTAATTTGCCAGTATTTAAACATCAAGAGATTTAACATAAAGGCATGGATTTCAGGGCCCTGTTGGAATGTAAAAAGACTTGGCAACACGGGATCCACATTCCCACAAATGAGCTGCTTTCTTAAGGATCAACCTGAGCTTGGCCTTTCCTGTTTGCCATCAGCTCCTACAAGCCACCTGTCTTCAGACTATGAACTCAACCATCAGCCACTATCTATTCATTCACGGATAGCAAAATGCGGGCTCTACAGTCACACTTTAAAAAATTTGTATATTTGCAGAAGAATTAAAAGTAATTATTTCCTTTTTCATTTAAACCTATCAAAACTGGGAAACTTAAGTAAACCAGGATGTATTTAGAGAACTCAGCAATTAACAAAACAAAAGATGGTACAGGGTGATCTAAAGGTCTCCATAAAGTCATAACATACATAGGGAAAATAGTGAATTGTAGCTAAATGTACCTTTATTTAGAAAATATTCATTACAAAATTTTACAAGGAGGTGGCCAAGACTTTCAGAATATTTTATAAATATTTTATAAAATTTTGACCTTTGGGATGGCCCTGTATATTTCTTTTTTAAGAAAATTTTCTGAAACTTAGAAATAAAATAAGTGGATGACTTTCAGTGTCATATGAAGCATTGTTTAACAGGCCCATTTAATATTTAATTTAATTCTCTAGAAGATCATTTAATTATCTAGGGGATTAATTATTTCATTAGGGATTTATATTTGTTTGATGTGCTCTTAACTATTGATTAAGACCATATATTAACTCCTAGATTTTGTCCAGTAGAGAGAAAAATGATTTCTAACTTGAAAAGTTATGGCTCATTGTCTTGAAAGACATCAACCATTTTATATAAAACCATTAGTTTACTTAGTTATGCAGTAACTAAATAGCATATGATAATAGTGGCATAATTTCCTGACTATGTAGATCTCTGTTATTCATTAATAACGTGTCTAAATTTTCAGCATGTATGAGGGTCAAGTTTTCAACTTTATGAAAGTTGTAATTTGACATTTTGAGAAAGGTCGACCTTTTTCTTTCTGGAAAACTCAAGCATGACACGTGCTGTCTAAGCCTTCATCTGTATTACTGCTTCTACAAAGTGGATCTTTAGAGGAATAATGTCTATTTCTGCCACCTGCTTGGACTTTGTAGGCAATGTCATTCATAATACCTATAGATAGGAACTCTCACACCTTCCCCCAGGAACTGAACAGTGCTACTTCAAGCTGTTACCTCTACTTACATTTTTCAGTGTGAATGAGAATTCTGATGACAGTACAAATTGCCCAGAGAAACTTGCTACTTTTAAAAGGGCCTGAGGCAGAGAAAAAAATCAAATAACAATGATGCTAAATATTGCCCTCTTCACAGTTTTGCCAGAGAGACTCTGCTCCACACTGTCAAGCTGAGGACAATGCACTGTTGAGTGAGTTGGCTCTGCAGAGAGGAAGGCACAAGCTGGGTGCTCTGCCCCAGAGAGGAAGGCACAAGCTGGGTCCTCTGCCCCGTGCAGAGGACAAAGAGCCCATTTCTAAAGCTTCTCTGTAAGATTACACTATAGAGGGACTGTACATAAATAATTGTTGATTCACCACACTTGTCAACTGCTAAGCCATTCTGGCTTAGAGAACTCAGCAATTAACACCAATTATTAATGATCACTAAGTGATGGTGTGGGACTTCACCGCCACCAAAAACAGAGTCAGACTCCCCCTTTAGATTAAGGAAACTATGTGTAGCATTCTTACTCTATGGAATGCAGCTTCAGCAAAGACAAATAAATGCTGGTGTCTGTTGCAATAATAAATGGCAATGTAATTTACACCCGTCTTGTGCTAATTACCCTACTGTACTTCCATCCCCACAAGACACAGCCTTTGTATGCCCTTCTTTGTGCCCCTGGAATTGTACTGCTCAGGTTCCCTGGTCTGCTGAAAGAAACACCAGAAGGAAGCAAGAGAATGGGGGAGGTCAGGGCCTTTCATTCAGGCTTCCCTTTGCTTTGAAGAACTACCAGTGGCTGAGCCCCAACTCGTCCCAGCTTCCAGGGAGTAGCACCCCCATAGCCTGGCCCTACATCCTCCATGACACCAGGGGCAGTGATGAGCTTCTGCTCTTGCTGGGGTCCAGGTGCCTACATCTTGCCTGTTGCAGTCTCCATTTCTGCTGACACCTCTGTAAGCACCTTTAAATACCTCCGTCAAAACCTCTTCGTTTTGACTAAGTCTAGCTTGTGCAGTAGAAATGTGAGGGGTTTTCAGCTTATGGACTCAAAGAATATCATAAGCCAACTGCAAATACTCAGATGATTTAGAAAAAGAAACAATGACCAAAAACCATCAGGGTCTAGTTAGTTACTTGGCATATTAATTTTCTTTATTTATTCACTTGAGTAGTTCCTATTACATCAATGATTTGATTTCTATTTTAATTTTTTCCCCCACAGGGTCTTGCTCTGTTGCTCAGGCTGGTCTTGAACTCCTGGCCTCAAGAGATCTTTTTGTCTCAGCCCCCCAAGGTGCTCCGATGACAGGCATGAACCACTGTGCCTGGCCTTTATTTTTCATTTTACTGGTACTATTAGTGTATGACAAACTATTCATTCTCATTTATACCTTAATAGTCACATACCCAAGGGTGGGGTCAGGAACTAACCCCAAGGAAATGGATTTTCAAACTGGTACCTGATTGAAAACTGGTACCAAATGAAAAAATAAGTTTATGGAATCCTGCTTATACCCAAAGGAAATTTACAACACTTGAGAATGATGAAAATATTCTCTTTCTTTTATAACAATTTTTTAATCCAAAAAGACAAAGGAAGAAAAATGATCATTTTATAGAGATAGAGAGATGGGGAGCTAGATTTATTGAATGACCCACAGTAGCTTGTGGGTTAAGCTACTGCAGAACTGGACCTGAAATCCAGGGTCTCCATCTCCAAACCTCTCCACCCCCACACTGCTAAATATATTCACAATACCCAGCTGGGATACAAATGTGATCATTTTATTACAAATATCAGTCTCTTAAATGGTTAAAAGATGGCAATGATGGAGTTGGCAGAGAGCATTAGGGATCTTTTTTACTTTAATTTTTTTTTTTAACATTTATTGCATTTTGAGTTTAGTTAGGTAATTGGATAATGTGATACAGTTCAAAAAATGCACCTTATTTTTAGAGGTTTGCTTATTCCCACTTAATTGGGAAAATGGCAGTTGTCCAACTTAAAAAGAAAACTTGCTTTCAAGTTCTGATAGAGATTCTTTTGAGGGATCAAAGCCCTTTCCCTATCCTGTACCTCTTGCCCCCAACACTAGCTCACCTGGGCATCAGTACTGAGAAGAGACCATCACCTTCTCCTCCCATATGAAGGAATAATTCAAAGTTATTTCTTCTACCTTCAAGGGCCACAGAAATCCTGATAAATAAGATTAACATGCAATGCTTTGGGAGAAAACGCATGTATTATCAGATTTTCATACCAATGTAAGTTCTCCAAAAAGGAAATTACCCTGATAGTAGTAATTTACATTATATTTTAGTTGTGGCTAAGAGGAACAAAAGAGCTAACTCCACAGAAATCTTTAAATTCTATCTTTATCTTTCTTTCCAATTCAATGGACATTGACCCCAAGCCACAGAAAATCAGTTATTTCAAACTTCGGAAAAGGAACAATAACCCAGAATCAGATCCACCAGTTTCTAATTCTCCTACAAGATCCATTGTTGTGTTCTGGGCCCAGCACCTGCAGTGCAGGTGGGAGGGATAAGAGCTGGGCAGATTGATCTTTCTAGATTTCCCCTTTGCCTGGGAAGATCAGAAACCTGGAGGGGAGAAGCTGTGATGAAAGTCCATAGTATTCTCAAAGAAAGCGTCACTCAAGGTGACAAAGAAGTAAGGGTTTATTTCATGGAACACAAACCTGGTAAATGTCTGGGTGTTCGACTATCTTGAAACTTTGCTCAAATTTTTATGCAACTCATCTTCATGCTGCTAATTCCTACTCTGTTTTTAAAGAATTGTTTTGTTGAACTGTATTACACATTCTTGGTATAAAACATCCCTAATGCCAACCCCCATTCATTCAACATTTATTCAGAGAGCACCTACTATACACCAAATAGTAGTGTAAGCACAAGAGACCATCTCTAGATTTTAACAGAGCAAACATAACTGTCCTCATGGAACTTACATTTTGGAAGGGGGAGTTACACACACACACATCATACATAAAATATACATGTATGTGTGTATAATACATAAAACTATTACTATAACTACACATATATTACATAAAACCATTATATAGTATACAGTTTAGGAAAAAATACTAAGAAAAAAAGAAGGCAAAAATAGCTAGTAGTAAGGGGTTGGGTGCAGGGAAGAGAGGCAAGAACAGTGCTGAAGGCAGGGTCTCCATGAGCATAGAGCTCCTAGGAAAAGTGGAGTTTCAATGGAACTTGGAGGAGGTGAGGCAGTGTGGTAAGCAGCCACGTGCCGGGAAGAGCCTCCACCAGTGGGTCCAAGTAGCACAAAGATGCTAAGTGGGGACCTGGAGGGATGGAAACTGGAGAGAGGCATCCAGATTACATCAGAGCCTGTAGGCCACTGAAGAGACGACTGGAACCAGGAGATAGCTGTAAACATTCTAGCATCTTCTCTCTTGACTATTATGTTTTCTATGTTTAACACACAGGTAAAAAATTTAATGGGGTTGATACAATATTAAACATATAGGAAGTGCCCTGTCCTGTCAACTAACACTTTAAAATTACTTCCCCATGATATCACACATTCTGCATAAATACATTTAAGGGCTGCATAATATTCTATTTCCCCCCCCCCCCCCCAATGGACAGACTTAAGAAATAAGAAAACACAGATAGCTCCTGGCATGTTCCTGGAATAATGATATAATGAGTTTCACACCTCATGTCCAAATACTCTCTTAGTATGTTTCCTTGATCTTTTTAAAGTAACCAGGAAAAAAAGTACCACTTCACTCAGGCATTAATGAGCTTTTCAAGACATCCCTGCTCTTCCTGTCCAGGCGGTGAAGCCCCAAAGAGGCCCCTGGGTGAACACCTGTGCTGGCAATCACAGAGGAAAGTCTGAGGCCTCCAAGTACCTCCCGTCAATCCTTGCAGTGGAGATGTAAGTTTTCTATGTTGTTTCTTAATCATGAATATAGAACAAAGGCAATTTAATAGGGTAAATCCCTGTTCTTCTGATTTGTGGAGTCCAATGCTGTTCAAACGGTGACAGCTAGCCATGAATATCTTCCTAGAGGGATGGAGCCAGTCTTTCACAGGTGTGGATTGAAACAGCATAAATCTATATCTGGGACAAATTCTTTATACTTCATTTTGTCCTGAGCACAGTGATGAGAGTATGTGATTCACTGATTTGGTGGATGTCATCAGGTACTGACCTTCAATGACACAGTCCAGAAACACCAACCTAAATTCCTTCAGAAGAGAAAAGAAAGGAAGAGAGGAGGGAAAAAAGGAAGGCAGGCAGCAAGATGCATTCTTATGAATGTTTGGGAGCAAAGTGGTTTAAAAGCTTTGTTCCACTTTTAAATAAAATGCATAGATGCTTGTTCCCACATGAGAACAGCTGGCACATTTAACATTAAAATGTAAACATCTGTTCATGTTCATGTGTTGAAATAAGCAGATCAGATAGTTCTGTTCCAAAAATTCAGATTGGCCTTAAAATCGTGCTTTTTGATAGCCTCCAAAAGAAATAATAAAATCAGGAAGTGAAAATGGGGAAAAAGGGAAAATGAATCCTTTAATCATGACCCCAACTCTTTTCAATAATGCTGTATCCCATTCCTTTTCCAATCACCTTAAATTCGGTTGCATCTTCCTAATAGCTGCTTTTACATAATGGGAAATTTTGTTTCAATTCTCTTTTCCCAGTGCTGTGCAAAATTGATATAGGGCAGACATTGCTTGACACGCAATTCTCCAGCCCCTTCTGAAATTCTGCTGAACTTTCTCTTTAGAGAAAATAAAGCAGGTAAACTCAACAACCATGGAATTGGCACTATTACCTTCAGGGAAATAAAATAAGGTACAGGAGGAGATAACTTCTCACTCACAAAGTCCTAAAAAAAAAAACAAAAAACCTCTGTATTCCTACAGGATTTATTTTAGCTGTTGGAATGCACACAAAGTCAAAGGTGGCATTAAAGACCCCAATTTCCTGTGAAGTCTCTCACTAGCAAAAGCAAGATGTGCTAATAGGTTCAGAGAAGGACATGACAATTCTAAATTTCACATTATGTGCAGTACAAAGTGCTCATGCTAAATGTAATTCTTATGACACCAAATCAGATACTCAATATAAATGTCCTTATTTGGGGAACAATAATTTGGTTTTGTTATTGTGTTCTTCTTTTTCCGCTGGTTCTATATAGATGAATGCTTTGGGAGGTGTTGAGAAAAAAAACATTAAAGTTTAAAGAGGAAGAAGTTTGCACCAGAAATATCCAGAGAGGATGTTAATTACCTACAAAAAAAAATACTATCAGTAGTTGTACACATAAGTGATAAAGCATATAAGAGAAAATATTAATTGTAGAAGTGAAGTAGTAAGTATGTGGGTATTCACAAACTTATTACTATTTAAAATTTTTATAATAAAATGTTGGGAAAAATAAGATGAAAATTTCCCCTTGAGTCAATCGTACAAGAAAGTTAAAGGAAAACAACTCCATTAAAAATGGGCTAAAAATCTAAATAGTTATTTCTTTTCCCCAAGAGAAGAAATAAAAATGGCCAATAGGAATAAGAACATGACTAATTATCAATAAAATGCAAATCAAAACTACAGTGAAATAGCACCTCATACTCCTTTAGAATGACTGTTACCAAAAAGTCGAAAGATACCAAATTTTGGCAAGGGTGTGGAATAAAGCAAACTCTTTGCTGATGAGGATACAGATTGGTAGGGTCATATGGAAAACAGTGTACAGGAGACTAAATAAATTAAAAATAGAACTACTCAATGCCCAACCAATTCCTCTTGAGGTCATATGACTAAAAGAAATGAAATCACCTCCTCATAAAGATATCCACACTCCCATGTTCATTTCAGCATTATTTACAATAGTCAAGATATGGAAACAATCTAAGTGTCCATTAACAGACAAATGGATAAAGAAACTATGGTACATATACACAGGAGAGTATCATTCAGCTCCCAAAGTAGATCTTGCCATTTGCCATGTCATGGATGAGCCTGAAGAATGATGTACTAAGTGAAATAAACCATATACAAAAAGAAAAATATTGCATGATCTCACTTATATGTAGATTCTAAAAGTAATAATTCAAATATGCAGAGGTATAAAATAAAACATTGATTTTCACAAATGGGGGAAGAAATGCAGACATATAGGTCAGAGGATATGAAATAACACAAATGCAGGTCAAGAGACTTAATGTACAACATGAAGACCAGAAATAATAAATTCATACTGTATATGATTCACAAGTGAGTAGATTAGCAGTTCTCTTCACATAAACAAAAAAAGGTAACTATATCAATGATGTATATCTTACTTTGCTGTGTTCTAATAAACCTTTCATTATCTACATACATCTATATCTCAAAACATCATATTGTATATTTTAAATATAAACAACAAAATTTATTTTAAAATACATAAAAAAGAAAAAGAATAGAATTGGAAACATTTTATAAAATGATATATTCAATAAAGATTTAATTTCTAGAATATATAAAGAAATCTTACAACTCAACAAGACAAAAAAAGTAATCCAATTTTTTAAAACTGGCCAATTACCATGAAAAGATAACTGAACATCATTGCTCATTAGGAAAATACAAATCAAACCAGAGTTGAGTTACCATTTCCTACTCATTAGGCTCAGGGGTGTCCAACCCATGGCCCGTGGGCTACATACTGATTCTGTGAAGACTTTGTTTTGCTTATCTGTTATGTCAGACAATACAAAAATCATACATTGATCTTTTTTTGATAATCAGATTTGCTTAGTGTTTGTGTATTTAATGTGTGGCCCAGAACAGCTCTTGTTCTTCCAATGTGTAGAGACAAAAAAAAAAAAAAAAAAAAAGTTGGACACCCCTGAAAAAGACAATAATAAGTGTTGACAAGGTTGTGGAGAAATTAAGCTCTTTGAATACTGCTAGTAAAAATATAAAATGGTGCAGCCTCTATGGAAAGCAGCTTGGTGATTTGTATAAATTTAAACGTAGAATTACCATATGATCCAGCCATCCTATTCCTAGATATACACACAAGAGAACTAAAAACACATAGTCACACAGAAACTTGTACATAATATTCACAACAGACAAAAAGTACAAATAACCCAAATGCTCATTAGTTGATGAATGAATAAACAAGACATGGTATATAATAAAATGGAAATATATAAAGTAAAATAAGCTAGACAAATATATTTATATAAAATATCCAGGATAGACAAATACATAGAGATAGACAGTAGATTAATACCTTAACTGCCATTTAACTTGTATTTAACTTATACTAGTTTTGAGCCTGGGGCCTTGTGAAGCATATATAACTCACACATCTCTTGATCTTATATTGATCTAATAAAGAAAAGAAATTGCTAGTTGTCAGTCAATCTGTTATTGGTCTCCAAGGGTTTAGAGGAGAAGGGAATCAGAAAAACTACAGAAGACAGGAGAATCAGAAAAAATAGCTTGTAAGGGATTCCATTCTGAGATTATATGTAGATGGTGGTGATAGTTGTGCAACCTCGTGAATTTATGAGGAATTACTGAAATGTACACTTTAATGTGGTGAATTTTATAACATATGAATTATATCTCAAGGGGAGGAAGGGAGAAAGGAAAGGAGGAGGGAGAAATTATAAGGATCTATAATTGAGAATTGTGTAGAGAGCCTGTCAGTGACTTTACAGACATGACCAAATGCTTGTCTTCATCATTGCCGCCCACTCCCCTCATGGATCTGCTGAAGTTGTGCGCTGTGCCTGTGTTTTGCGAGGATGAGTTACAGAAGCAGTGAGAGATGTCACAGGAGTGAGGAAAGCAAGGCAGCAGGTGGCTGGTTGTTGTTGCGTCCACAAATTTCATAGCTCAAGCAGCCCCTTTGGTTCAAGGGGGTAAAAGGGAGAGAGGCTAACACTGGCCCAATTCGACATTGAGTGTCCTGAACCTGGGTGTCCCTGGAGCCCACTCCCAGTGGGCGGGCTGGGGGTAGGGAAGGAGGGTGGACCAGAATCTGAAGGGAACCTGCCAGCACCGCTGTCAGGCTGTCATTGTTAGTCTGGGCCCCTCCCCGACATTGTAAACAGGTAACTCATCCAAAGTATATAGGAATGGAAGCAAATCCATCAGTTTCAGGAGAATTTATTAAGGAAAGAATTTATGTATCTTTCCCTCCCTGTTAAAGCAGGTAACCAGGCCCCTGTGCTCTTGGTCTTGAGGCTGATTTGTAGGGTGAGGCAGAGAGACCCCCTGCTTAAATCAACCTCCTTCCTGCCTTTCTCTCTATTTCACAGCACTGCGTTGAAGCTAACAATTATAGGAGGCTATTTAAACTTCAGTTTATACGAAAATTTAAATTCAATTAAACATTCAGCCCATCGCCTGTGCTAGCCATATTTCCACATGTGGCTAGAGGCTATGACACAGAACAGTGTGGAAAAGAGTATGTCCGTCCACATGGGAAATTCCAATGGACACACTGGCTGTAGCTCCTTGGCAGGGAGGGTTGAGGTAGAAACACCAAGGGAAAGAGAGGAGCTTCCCTTCCTGGGAAGAAAAGTGAGTCTCTAATACAGGCTTATGGATGGCCCGGTGTGCAGGGAGTCTTCCTGAGGGAAGGCTGCCAGGGAACCCATGCCCTGGCTTTTCTGACAGAGAAGAGGGCTTTGGCCCACATCACGTGGGAGTTAGCAATGGTGTCACGTACCTGGAACATAAGAATGTGATGCCCATGGCAAGTGGGTTAGAAGCCCTTGTCCAGTGCAGAGGACTGTGTAAGCCTCCCTCGTCCTGTCCTTCTGCTCAGGAAGGACAACCCATCATCAAGATTGCATTTCTCTGCAACCAGTTCACATTCCAAATCAATTTCAAAGCACAAAAATGTTTTATTTCTTCCTTACCACAATTTACAAAAATTATTAATAAAAAGAGAATTGGAGTTTGAGGCAAAATCTCCAAGACACAGAAGGGTTCCCTTTTCCTCAACACCCCTACAGATCCTCACTGTGACCCAGTGATTATCAACACATGTGCCCCCACACTCTGCTGTGCCATAAGGAGATCTTAGGCATGGTGTGAACATTTTTATATATCATTAATTAAATTATTGTCAAAATAAAGTTTAAAGTAAAGTATATTCCCTTTTTTAACTTTTTTTTTTTTTTTGATTGACATAATCTAAGTGTGCTATAGAAGTTTAAGTATAGGTTCAAGTGCACTGTGACATAGAAAAGGTTGAAAACACTGCTCCAACCTGTATACTAACAGCCTCCCTGCCTTTGTCTTGTTCTCCTCAAACCCATTCTGCAGCTGCAGGAAAATTATTACTTTAAAATATAAATCTGAGAAAGTTCCATCCCTGTATAACATTTCCATTAGCTCCTCTTTGCTCAGGGACAACATCTATGGCTTTACATGGCCACAAGGGGCCTCCAGGATGTGGCCCCATCATGTACCATTCCTTCCTCTTAGGACTAAAATGCTTTTAATGTGTCTGCAGGTCCATCCTGTCTCCTCCCTGGATCTCAGTGCAGGCTGTGCTCTAATGGACATGTTGGTTTCCTATACATGAGATGGGGGCAGTAATACAGCCTATCTGGTAAGGGTGTTGGAATAATGTAATCATCACCTGTACAAGCATATGAAATGATGCAAAGTAAGCAGAATGAAGGAGAAAAGAATAACACAGTAACCAGGCCACATGGTTAACAGGTACCAGAGGGCTAATACGCTGCCCTGCTTCGGAAGCTTCTGCACTCCAGAGGCCACTCCCAGCTGAAGAGCTCTCTGGTGGAGGATGTGCAGGCCTCGGGCCAGGCTTTGGAAAGGGATTTTTTTTTTCTTTTTCTTTTTTTAATTAAGGGATGGCCTTTCATATCTATCCATCAAATTACTTATTCCCATAGCTCACTTTAGATAAGATAGGACTTGTTGAAAAAAAAGGGAGGGGGGAAATCAGTATTGAATTAACAGAGACATAATAATAAGAGCAATAATAAGACTTTGTTCTACAAAACACCCAGCCAATAATTCTCAAAATTTCAAGGTTATCAAAAGCAAGGAAAATCTGAGAAACTGTCAGAGCAACGAGAGGCCTAAGGAGACAGGACAGGTAAATGTAATATGGTATCCTGGATGGAATCCTGGAAGAAAGGAAGATATTAGGTAAAAACTAAAGAAATCTAAATTAGCACTGGACTCTAGTTACTGAAACTGGATCAAGATGGGTCCATTAATGATAACAATGAATAGTACAAATGCAAAGTATGAATAATAGGGGGAACTGGGTACGAGGCACACAGGAAATCTGTATTACTGTCTCGATTTTGTGTAAATCTAAAACGATTCGAACAAAGGAAATATTATTTTAAAAATTATCAGGGCATCTGAGTTGCATAAACAGACTCACAACTGAGCAGATGTGTTGCTGTGTGGCTCAGGTGAAGTTAATTGAGCTTTCTGAGATGCTGTTTCCTCATTCATGGAGACAATTGAAAGGAACAGAAATTACTCTCCCACAAAGTTCTGAAATTCCATGAATTTGAAAAGGGAAACAAAAGATCCAATCCGCAAAGGATACATTAGCTATACTAAGAATTGTTATATTGAACTAAGCCTTAATCTGGAAGTTACAAAATGAGTGTATTTGTGAATACATATTTGTGTATGTGTGTGTGCATGTGTGTGTTTAATGGTGACGGTGTCAGAACTGGACATACGTTTGAAAACTGAAGAATGTCACAAGCTCTTTGACTTACTCACTTAAGATGTTTCAAAAGTCAAATTGTCTGACAGCAAGTTGGCCTGAGCCATGGTTGTCTTCTTAAATTGATTGATTTATTGATGAAGGACATATTTTAGGGAATTACTAAATGAACTCAGCTTCCTTGTTCCTCCTCAGGAACATACAACTCAATGATTTAGACAATGATTTAGATGAGAGGACTGAGTAACTTAAGAGAACAAGGCAGGGCTGACCACCGTCTCCAAGGCAGGGCTGACCACCGTCTCTTTTTACTGGTCATTTAGAGACTGCTTCTCACTGAGGGGCAAGTGGAAAAATAGATATAATAAGTGAATTTAAGATGAGATGGACATTAAAGGATTTATGTGTCTAAGATATAAAAGAGTAAGCCTTTTTATTTAATTTGCAGTTGAAATTCTAGGATAAAAGTGCAGAAGGAAGAGATGAAATAGGGATAGTGGTACCTGGTTTCTGCTTCTCTAACTAGCAAAGGAATTCTTGCTATTGGGCAAAGGAATATAAAAACTGAAAAGCTTTCTTCCTCAACCAGACCCTCAAAAGCAAAAGCTCTCAGGTATTTGTATCCATCCAACTCCCCATTAGTGACGTTTTCTCACTTTTAATAGGAATCGTGCTAACCATCTTTCTCTCAATCAGCTGAATAGGTCCTCCGGCACCATGACACTTATTATCACCCAAAGGTGATTCCCAGCTCTAAGTCATTTTATTTTTCTAAATCTTTCAGATAAAAGAAAAAGGCTTAGGACTGCCTCTCCAAGTTAACATTCTAGCTCTATCATTTCACAGATGGGCGCTTTTGAGCAAAATACTTCACCAATCTTCAACCTTAGTTTTATGGTTTTAAAAGTGGAAGCAGTGCAATTATGTAGGAAATTTGTTTTTTGTTTTGGGGGATTTTTTTTTTTTTTTTTTTTTCAGTTTTTGGCCAGGGCTGGGTTTGAACCCACCACGTCCAGTATATGGTATATGGGGCCAGGGCCCTACTCCTTGAACCACAGGTGCCACTCAGAAAATTTGCGTTTTAACAGTTACAGTCAAAACATGTTCAGGGGGTGAAATCAGCCATGTCCTAGTCTTCGCACCACAGAAACTGACTAACTCTACAAACCAAGGCCTAATTAGCAATTCTCTAGACCTAAGAAAGTGACAGAGAAAATGGTAGTGATACAGATTAAGTTTTAAAATGTGTCATGCTGTTTCGTTACATTGTAAGTAACACACAGAATATCAAGGAAATATTCTATTCGTATTCACAATCTGTTATTTGGTTCACAAAAGAAGTTGACAAACAAGTGAAGTCTCAACATAGGCCTTCTTTATTTCACTTTTACCTTACTCATTAACGTACATGAAACAAGCAACTGACATTCAAGTTGGAACCATATTCTTCTACCAGTCCTAACCTAACAGGTTGATCATGATCACCAGGATGTGGCAAAACAGCCGCAAATATATACTGCAACAATAAAATGTCTATGTAGAATTCCTAATAAAAATCATATGTATTTTACTGTTATTGCAAATTGTTTACTATACATCCTTGGTATCAGCATATTTATTATAAACTCATGCACACATATACACACACATTCATACACACATTTTTTTTTTCAAGAGCTTAGTGTTAAACATTTACCATTACACCCCCAGGGATGCTAAAAATTGTCTGTATCTGTGGCTCACATATACTATAGTGAATGATTCTTAATTTTCTGTATCATTAAGGTCCTTGCCAATGTTCCTCTCAAATCACACAATTATGAAGATAATTTCAAACTGGTTTAAGTCCTTGGCGTTTCACTGCAGAAAAGATCTTGGTGTGAATATTTGATGCTATGCAGGCAGGAAAAGAGAGAAGCCAGGTACACAGATTCTAGAGACAGACTGCTCAGGTTCAGATCTCAGCCCTGCTGAGGTTAGTGTCAACAAACAAATTACTTAATCACTTAATGTGTCATCAAAGAATCAAAGACTACTAGAGTTTAAAAATTTTAAAAAAAATGAAATAATAATGCCAAGTTCATTCACTTTCTAGACCGGGGAGCACTCACTTGTGAAGCTATGTATGAGTAGTTCACTGAGAAGGGAGAAGTTGGGGTGTTTTAAGCTTAGAAAGGGTAGGGCATGGAGCCATCAACTCCATGGTCATCAACATAGCAGCAAAAGGCAGCACTTAGAACAGAATGAGCCCATAAGAATGTACAAAGCTGGTTATAAGGAATCCGATGGTTCATGAGTCAGGAGAGTGCCTTCATCTAGGTCGAGCGACAGTCATTTAAAGTTCACAGCCTCTTAATAGCTTCTGCTGGTTAGAGCCATTTATGAAAAATACACAGCCATCAAGTTGATTGGTGCTATTTTGTTTTACTTTCTTTTGTTTTTTGTATTGTTCAGTTTCGCTATATAACATCATTTAATATAACATATGTGAGTCACTCTGAAAGTTTTGGGACAGACTGTTATGGCCCATGATTTCTCTTCCAAGAAACACAGTTCCTTCTGATTCACCCATGGAAGCCTCATCTTGTTCAGCTTATTGGTGTTTCTAGAAGGGCTTCCTTGGTTGTCATTCACATTTACATTTATTGATTTCTGTGCATCTCAAAATTTGTAATGACCCACATATTTGGGTCATATGTTTTAAAGTATGTAAGGGGAAAAATGACTTCATTCAATTGAAAATAGATATGTCAATCCCATGATGGGAGAATAGGACAGTGATTTTCAGTGGTGCAGGTACAGTGCGCTGTGACACTGTGTTCCCACCAGACTCCACAGGGATGTCAGAAACAGAGGAACGAAGTACTTACAAAGTAGTCACAGAATAAGCACTCCACAAATGTCAATTGTTAACATTCTTATTCTTATTTCAGAAATCCAAATAAACCTAGCCTAGCCCTATGTCCCAATAATAACACCTGTGATTCCTCAAACTAAAGGGTTTCTATCATTTGTAATATCCATGTTCATAATTGCAAGAGTTTCTATCATATTAAAGTTTCTATCATTTGTAACATCCACATTGCATAATGTCTTGGACAAATTATGTCCTAAACAAATGGTGGTCACTGTTAACCTTTTCTGATAAGTGGTGATCTTCCTACGAATTTTATTTCAAACCTTGAATGAGATCATCTCTGACCATAGTCAAATAATACATTTTCATTAAAAACAGAATAAAAAGGCATTTATTATGTGTGAACTATGTTTTTATTTTTTTATCTCTACTTAATAGAAAAACGGTGCTCAGGAATGTTAAAGCACCTTGTCCAGGTACAAACAGGAAAGAAAGAAAATGGTGAAGCTGGAGTTTGAACTGATCTGTGTGACTTCTGAACTCACTCCTGCCTCTATTTCATGGTCCTTCTCCCTAGGAACTAAAATTTACTGGTAAAGAGTTTCAGAATTCACAAGGAATTTATAGAAAAAAAAAATTGTCTTATTTCAAAAGAACAGATGAATGTTCCCTTGGAGGAATCTCGTAGAAGGTAAGAGGGAGTGACCGAAGCTAACCCAATGGGCCTTTCCACCAGCCAGGCCTTCCCCAAAGACCTTGACCCTTGTCCTCCTGGCTTCTGAACAGCGAGGCCATCCTTGAATTCCATTTGGTAATGACAGAAGATTGTATGTTAAGTAACTCTAATGCCATTACCTGCACATAGTTGGGGAATATCTTTGACTTAATTTCTCTCAGTCTGTGTTAGTATTTGCTCTTCAATATTAATAGAAAAGAGGAAAAGAAGATCTGGAACATAAAAGTGACTGATTTTTGTTTGTGTCATCCCTTAAGTAGTGGAGCCTTATCCACACCTGTACATGGCAGCCATACCTCATAACACCTGTCATATCTTTCTTTACCCTGTCACTTCCCTGGCTCAGCTGAAACCTGTGAGCAGTTGTTTTAGTGATCTTTTGCTGCTAAAAAACTACATCAAAGTTAGTGCCTTAAAACAGAGGCCACAAATTTTCCTGTATAAGGTCAGATCAAATATATTTTAAGCTTTGAAAGCCATATGATCTCTGTCCTAATTACTTAATTGCCCCTGGTACTGCAAAAGCATCTCTAGCCAATATGCAAATAAATCAAGCTGGCTCTGTTTCATTAAACCTTAAGCAGTGGGTCACATGGCTACCATTCACTGATCCTTGGTTGAAAACACAATGCATTATTTCTCTGAATTTCCCAACGTGTTCTTTTCCGCATGTGGTCATAGCCCTGATAACATTCATCTGGGAGCTTGCCTGGCACTGCCGTAATTCACACGGCTGGCCCCTCAGTTGGGATGGCCAGAACAACTAAAGGCTTTCTTGTTTTTTCTACTTTCATGGGGTCTCTTGTCATCTAATAGTTTAGCTCATGCTTCTTCACATGGCTGTTAGATCCCGGGAACACAAAGGCAAAAGCTGTTGGGTCTCCTAATGCCTACACGAAGAACTGGCACAGAGTTATATGGTCAAAAAAAATCATAATGACAAGGCAGCACAGTCTCATGGAGAAGGCAAAATGATTCTGCCTCCTCTTTAGAAGAACAGCGTGCACAGACAGGATGGGACAGGATTGTCTGCGGCCCCCTCAGATACAAACTAGCATCACACTCATCACATGTGTCACATCTTTCATCTAAGATAATGTAAGTTCATGGTCTAATTGAAGAAAAGGGGGACCACTGAATGCTTGGAAAGAATAATTCATGCCTCACACCACGTTGAGTTTCAAATGCAGTAGAGCCTCTGTAAGTTGACCACCCAAGGGACGATAACAAACTGGCCAACATATGGAAATGGTCAACATAGGGACTAAGCCAGCTGCACTGATACTCATGGGTCATGTGTGGTCTATGAAGATTAGGTCAATGTAAGGAGGTGGTCAGTGTCGGGAGCTAGTCAGCATAGGAAGATGGTCAGCGTAGGGAGGTGGTCAGCATAGGGAGGGAGTCAGCGTAGGGAGGTGGTCAGCTCAAGGAGGTGGGCAGTGTAGGGAGGTGGTCAGCTATCGGGGTTATCCAGCAGGTGGAAGCCACTGTGCTATAATGCCAGGATTATAAAGTCAGACAGACAAATATCTGTCATTGAGTTCAAAACATGATGAGATGTATGATATTGAAAAAGATGATTTCAACTATGTTGGTGATGAGAAAATCATGCTCTAAAACAAAAGCCTCAGAAGCAAAAGTTTTCCTCTAACCTCCTCCTGCCCTCCTGTCTCTGGCCCCTCATTCTTCCTCAAAGCTGCAATCCCTCTTCCCCAAGGCAGGTCACAGAAACTAGAACCTCTTTCCTTAAAGCCAGTCATAAAACCTAGAAGTATTATTCTAACTTTACTCATCGCCTTTCTCTATAAAAATCAGCCATAAAGAAATGCTCTAGCCTATCATGTTTGATTGCAGGTCATAAGATCCCGTTTCAGAGTGGGTCCTGCTCCACCCCCAGGAGGAGGGAATGCTGCTCAGAGACCAGGAGGAATCTGAACAGACAGGCTTCCCGGGACTTCCCCACTCGGCCTGCTAGCATTAGGTCATACCCTTGGGTTCAATCATACCCTCTCCGTATTTCCTTAGACCTAACCATAAAAATGGGCAGTTTCCCTTGTACATATGAATCTTCATTCTAAAGGCACCCAGGTCACATGAAACTACGATCAAATAGATTTGCATGCCTTTCCTCCTATTCATCTGCCTTCCGTCAGTTGATTTTCACCAAACCATCAGAGGACGAAGGCAAAGTTTTCCCTTGGCCCCTATAGCAACATCATAAATTCTAGACTAGAAATTTGAATAAGTAAAGAACCATGGAAACACACCTAGGGGAATCCATCTTGCAGCTGTTAGGGGAGACTTGAGGTGGAGATCATATTAAAACAAAATTTCAATGAATTAGGTGGGGTTGAAAGGATGGGCCAGCTGAGGGGGGATTCTAGGCAGAGAGAACAGTGTGGAAATGAGAGGAGGCTTGAAAGAGCTTGGCTGTTGAGGGGAGATGTAGGAGAAGGGCAGGAGAGGGGGCAGGGAGCCCAGCAGGGACCAGGGGCACAGATTGAGTGACCTGCAGGGCCTCTCGCCTTTCCCTGGTGGGCAAGTTGATCTGGATGTAGGATTTCAGAATAGTGAGGATGTAAGCAACAGTGTAGAACAGGCATTGGATAAAAGGAAAAACAAGGATATCTGTTAGGAGGCTATTACAGTATTGCAGGCAAGAACTGGTGATGACTTGGGGGAAAACAATTCAACATTTTCTGTTTATTCCTGCTGCTCTGTGAGGGGAAAGATGCTACCGGAGTCTTCGTCTTTCACAACACAGGAGGAAGCGCACGCGAGGAAATAGCTGACACAAAGCCTGTTGACTTGTAGTAAGACGGCTTGGATGAAATTGCTTCTGAATGAATCTGAAGAATTCTCTCGACCTTCAAGAACGGAGCCGTTTTAAATTTCTCTAACAGACCCAGTACCAACACTTAATGTATTCTTACCAGATATAGATGACTTTTTTTTTTTTTTTTAACTTTTTCACTCCAAGCAAAAATTCCCATTGGTGCCAAATATAAGGTTTTTACAACATCTCCTGTTTCTTCCTAAGTTATAGAAGTAATGTATATTCATTATAAAATACATTTCCCATGAGTGAAGATGAAAGAGCTGTGAAAAAAGAGGGAGGGTGAGGGAGAGCAGAAGTCCCCTCACGGTCGCTCTCACGTTTTCCTTTTTAACTCCGCTCTTCCCTTTGTTCTACAAAAGTGTGAAGATTCATTGTCCTAGAATGGTCAATTGGAAGAGAAAAAAAAAAATAATGCTAATTTCATTTTTTATAGACATCTTTAGTTAAGCATTCACGGTAAAGGTATTAAACTAAGAACACAAAGAGATTTTTTTATTTTATTTTTTTGCAGTTTTTGGCCTGGGCTGGGTTTGAACTCGCCACCTCTGGCATATGGAGCTGGTGCCCTATTCCTTTGAGCCACAGGCACTGCCCCAAGAACAAAAAGAGAGATGATAAATAGAGACTGAATTACAGTCTGGAGATTTGTAGTCTAGAGATACTGACTCCCCACAGTAGCTGGTACCACCGACCCCAGAATCAAACACACTGGCACCGTGAACACACACACATATGCACACACTTAAACATGCACAGGTGCACACACAAATGCACACACACATACACACATGCAAATGAACAATGCATGGATATATAAACACAGGCGTACACACATGCAAACACATGTATGCATGCACATATTTGAAAGATGTAACCCGCAGTATCTGGAGACGAGATCGAAATGGAGATGTCCAGGTCAGGTTTACTGAAAGGGGAGGGTCACCCACCTGGGTAGGGTAAAGATGGTGTATGCACTTAGAGGGCAGTTAGAGACCCCTTTCATATGGGGACATAGGAGATGGGAAAATTTCACAGCTTGACCAAAAGGCTTTGGAAACTTAGGGTACTTTAGCCCAAATTTCTCAGAGTTGGGGCTAATGAGGTCCTTTGTCTTAAGATAAAAGGAGGAGGAGGAAGGGTTTGTGTGTGGCTACCTTAGGCCCCCCAACACATATCTACATGCATGAACACACATACATATATGTACATTTCAATTCATACTGCAGAGCCTTTGCTAATGACCTACCTTACTCTCCACCCTCTAGCCACATGCCACCTCTGAACTTATCTTAGCTTAGAAAATTCTCATTCATTCTTCCAAGACTTGCTTAGACCTCATATTTCTCAGGAACCCATTCCTAGGGCCAGGCCTCCATAGAAACCTCTATACCAATTATGGTTATTTTGTTTAAAGTTATTTGTTCACTGACTCATCTCCTACATGGGGCTGTGAGTTCCAGTTGAGCTGGGCTCTGGTCTTACTCACCACGATACCCCAGGAATTAACAGGAAACCAGGCAAAGAGTAAATGTCCGTAAATGTCTACTGAGCTGGGTGTGAGGGCATGCAAAGTAGAAATAGCGATGGTACTAAGAGCAGGAATGTGACAGTTGTCTGGAGCAGGAGAGTGACAGAGGTCGATGTGTGCATTTAGGAAGATCAGTCTAACAAGTCATTATTTATATCCTAAGTGTGAACATTATCCTGTATAATTACCTGCCTGCTATTATCAAAATACATTACCACGGAATTCAATGTTTTTCTCATCTTCTATTTTTAACATTTTACAACTAACTTTTACCTGTGAATTATTTATAATACATTTTAAATAGGTGTAAGATAATTGACCTTGTCTCTGTGAGGCACCCACAGTCTCACCCTGTAATAATTAACTCTGAGATGTGGGCTATTATTTAAGGGTAATGACTTTCATCACTTTGGCAATACATTATGGCTTAACAGGTCCATCTGATTCTATATTTCACAGTGGTGCTTTGTAATTTCCCCTTCAGATGTAATACTTCCTAACTAACTGCATGTCCTCAACTGAACTCAGAGTATTTCTAATGGTGCCAGGAGATCTTACTCTTTGAATTAATTTCATCATCACTTACCTCTTCCATGAACCCGACCTTCTGTAACTTATCCTAGAACTCCAGATCATTCCGTCTGACTCACTCCCCTGCATTTTCCTTGTTCTTAGTTTCCTTTCAAGGCTTACTGACTTCTTGCCTGAAATTTGCCTCCTCATCTGTCTCACTTGCCATCAATTTCTGTGGTGAAGATCAATATCTCTGATTTCAACTCAGGGCCCAGGCTCCAACCCCTTCTCCCCTCCTCAGCCTTTCCCCTCAAATCCATTTTGCTAACTGTCACTGCCAAGTGGGACCTTTCAAACACAATTCAGACCATGGCACTTCACTGATCAGAACATTCCAGACACATTCAAATGCCCTCAGGATTCTTTTTACTTAAAGGAAAAAAGAAAAGACCCCACCAGCTCCAAAAATAGTATTGCCAAAATACTCCATCCTGGTCACACTTCAGCAAATCAAAGGCCAGTTAAGGATTTCTGTTACCTTTGCTTTTAGCAACCAACATGGAGCTTAATTATGGTACAGGATTTGTGGTAGAGATTTATGGAAAGATGCCAGTAAAGAGTACCTTACAGATAACATTAGCTTCCTACAATGTATACAAGAAATAATTCTAAGTTAAGCATGTGACCCTGGGACTCCAGTGTACTTTTTTTTTTTTTCTTTTTTTACAAGTATGTGTTAGAGTTTATTCAGTTTGCTCGACTGAAACTTTACTTTTATTTATTTATTTATTTATCTTTATTTATTTATTTTTTAATTGTTAAATCATAGCTGTGTACATTAGTGCAATCACCTGTGCTTTTGATGAAGATGGCAGCTCTATAAATTTGGACCCCAACAATTCAAATTAGTGCTAGTAAATTGTACATGAACTAATTGCTCAATGTGTGAATACTTAATTTGGTAAGTAAACACCTCTATCAGTAGAAGCAAACAGAGCAAAATTAATCCACTAAAAAGACATAGTATTTCTCAACATTTTAGTGCTCTAATTGAATGTACACAGTAATTAATACAAATAATCCATGAAAATAAGATTTACCCAAGAGAACATATGCTCTAAAGAAAAATAGCTATTTGCATTACAGAGTGTTTGAAGCTGACTTGGATCTTCCTGTCTGCCACTTAGAGGTTTCTCTCCAGTTTCCACGCACAGGAAGTGCCATCCTTTCTGAATATAGAAATTGCTTCCCGTGATTACCAACCACCTTTCACATCAATATTCTCTAAACACTCAAGAGGGGAACTTAAGAAAAATGTAATTCTGTGTGAAAAGGAAACCCATGAACCATAATGAAACTTCCAGAGCAGTGCATTTCAGATTAAAGGGGGGAAAGATAATATTTAAAAGGTCCTGGAGAGCGTTCAACATATCTAATGAAATGCTTAATGGCTGTTCAGAAAAGCCTGGCTGTGAACACTACCCACAGCCATCTAGATAAATTGAGTGATTAAATGAAGAGCTGCATCCAGGAACTGTTCCTGTGGCACATTAGTCAGGGTCCCTCCTCTAGCACCGTGACTGGGGCCTCCAAGTAGAAAAGCTGGGCTGGGAGATCTTTATCAAGGACTCCAATCTCATACAACAGGATCTGAGACATGCTGACGTAGAAAATCTAGGGGCAGCTGTGGCCGGCCGTCCTCCCCATTCCCAACATAGTCCCAGGCATCCAAGTAATATCATACCAAACCTAGAAGGACCGATCATAGCCATCAACTCAGCTCAACCCTGTCCCACCAACTCCACTTCTAGATTGCAAAGGCTCATTTACAATAAGCACATTTCAAGAGTTCCATAACTGCAGATGCCTAGAGGCTGCCACGTTAGGCTGTTTAGTGTAGAACATTTCTGCCATTTCAGCAAGTTCCGCTGGAAAGTGCTGGCTTAAAGAATGTATTGGGATTTAAAATAATTTATTGAAAACTTCTATCCAGAAATCAATAAAAGTCAAGTCATTTCTGACAACTTCTGGAACTTATAATTCCATTTATATAGATTGTATCCAAGCTTCAAATCTCCACTGTTTCACTTATTTACCACTTTGTAGCAAACCACCTCAAAAAGGTTCGGGCTGTAAGAACTATTTCATTATTTCTCAATACTCTTTAGGTTGACCATGCTGACTTGGACAGTTCCTTTTTTTTTTTTTTTTTAACTCTTGTTGGGAGGCTCTCAGTTGTCCACAGTCAGATGGTAGCTGGGGTTCAAATGTGTAGGAAGGGACTGTTGACAGGCTGGGCTCACCTGGAGTATGAAGGAAGCTGTCTTGGGGTGTGTGAGTGTGTGTGTGTGTGTGTGTGTGTGTGTGTGTGTGTGTGTGTGAGAGAGAGAGTGAGAGAGAGAGAGAGATAGATAGATATCAGGTCCTTTCCCTCTGCCGGGCGGCCATCTTGGGGGAGTATTTATCACATCCACTAAATAGCACTCCTCCACAAAATGTTCTCTTCTCACTTTAGTTTACAGTTCTCTAAATTTCCACAAGACTAATCAGCTTCTAGTCTTCCACTAATCATATACGTGTCGTGTTTTCTTTCAGATCTTTCTTGAGCTCATGCCTCCTTCTCCACCTCACCTTCCAAAATATATGACACGTTTAAAAAAGGGATTGGGCCTGGAGGATCTAGTGTCTGTGTACCTCTTCCTAGCCACCAGCACCATGCACAAATTAAGCCACTATGAAATAAAGGATTGCATTGAATCCCCCACACTCACCCCAGGCACCACCGTATCTATTCAAAATTAGGAAAACATTTGCCAGTTTTAATGGAAGGTGCTATGTTGATGATGTCCAGAGGCAGATGGGCCAAGGTTTCAATCTCAGGTCCAGCATCCCATGACATCATATTGCTTCAGAAACAATGGTGAGCTCTTTATAATGCAATTGTGGAAATAGTCTAAAGCTATAAAAAGTGAATTGCAAGATGAGAAATTTAAAAAAACAGTGCTGTTTCCAACAGCAAAACATTAGAATTCCTAGAATTATAACAATGTAAGGCTTCTGAACATTACAGCTCAGGAGCTCAGCATTTTAGCCCAGTGCTGTTCCCTCTTCCTCAGGAATGCTCAATAACACAGACACACACATCAATGCACATTTAGTTCAGGTGTTGAGTGTCTCTAGACTCTTTAAAAGCATTAACAACCTAGACAAACCTGCCATTGAAGACTGCCTAGATAATAAATTGCACTCGTTTTAGAAAACCTCAGCTGTAAGCAGTGCAATTTGCTCTACTGAAAATCCAGATTTTAGTGATTCAGAATTGAACACCATAAAACTGCTTTTGTTGGCAGTAAAAATATTTTCACTACCTCAAATCATCACAAACACCAAATGTAACTATTTTTCTTTCAATGCAGAGATGCTGGGATCCTCAGACTCATAACCTACAAGGAAAAAATTTTATCTGCTGCCTTAGCCTTTGACGCAAATATTTCTATAGGTGATTGAGATGATCTATGTGGGTAGTAAAAAATAAAGTGTAAGCAGAAATGAGCCATTTTACAGTATTTATTCGGCACAGCCTCCAAAATAGTGGAGAAGGCAAGGTCTGAGACAGGAATATGGAAATAACACGTCTTCTTTAATTTATACGAGAGGCAAAAGGGAAATGAACCCCTGCACTCTGGCAGTTGAAATTAAAAGAAGCATCAGGGGGATTTCCATCCAGGAGCACCTGGCCTCTCAAGTAATTTACATTTTGAAGATCAAGATGCTTTATTAACCAATCTGAAGACTGTGTACCTCTGAGGTTAGCTAGAATAGTACTAAAAAACAAAAAACAAACAAACAAACAAACAAAAAGTTTTAATCCCCGTGGCAGATACAGGGTGCGGGAGAGGTAATAAACAAAGAAGGAAGGCAACATCTGTTGAGGGTTACTATGTCCACACTCAGTGATGCCTGGAGATTAACTGGCAAGGCTCTGGGACCAGATGTCACAGATCCCAAGTCTGCTTTCACCATGTACTATCTGAATGACTTTGGGCAAGTCATGTGCCCTTTCAAATGTCAGTTTCTGCAAATGTAAAATGTAAATATTAATAATTCTTACCTTACAGCTTGTTAGGAAAATCAAATGCCATAATACATGTGAATCTCTTAGCACATTGCCTGGCACATACTAAGAATTATATGAGAGTTATCTATGATGATTATTGCATAGACTTTTTCATTTAATCATCACAATTCATACCACCACCCCCCAAAGGTGGTATTATCCTTACTTTACATCTAAGGAAGCAAGCCTCAAAAACTTCCCAAGGTCACATGACTATCAAATAGTCTGTTTGATTGCAAAGTCCATGCTTTTTGCCAATGTCAGAAATAACCTTCTGGCTAGAAAGGCAGCCATTTCCCATCCACACCAGAGAGTTTGCTCTCAAAGAAGGAAAAAAAAAAAAAAAAATAGCCATTTCCAGACTCTTGGCACAGAGTAAGGGGTATTAAAATTTTAACACAGCAAATGTTCAATGGAAACTTTTCTAATACGTGAAGAAATGGTTCGTAGCAATAAGCTCTGACACTTTTCTGCAGTATAACGCTTTTAGTGCACATTTAGTAACTAAGATTGCTAGCTCTGGTCTTCCAGCCCTGGAGTTTGCCCCCATGAGTGTGCATTCGGACACTGCAGGACCGCAGGTTGATAGCACTTAGCTGGCTTCATTCGAGTGGCCACAACTCTCCACCACAGAGTGATAGTTCCTGTCATTTCAGGGAACTTCTGTTTACACGTTTAGCTTTTGCTTCCTTTCCCAAACCATATTCTAAACTATGACAGTGGATGTAATGGGCTGTTACACTTTGCTAATTTACCTATTAATTTTGCAAATGGCCTGTTTCACAGAAGATAAAACTTCTCTTTTGGAAACACTACATTCTTCAGCACAATCTGGCTGGAAGGATACCCAGGCCTTGAGCAGGGAAAGAAAATGAATAGTCCAAGGTGGCTTTTCACAACTTAACTACCTCCCAGTGGCATCATAGAGATAAAATGATTACTCAGTCAATAAAGCAAGGTGATTAGTTAGTCAATAAACATTAGTTGCCTCACATTTTACAAGATTGACTAAAAGACTGTTTCTCTCTCTCTATCTCTCTTTTTTTTGTCATAAAAATGGTAGGTAAAAAACTAGGTACACTACCTATATCACGGATATAGTAATACTTAGTGTGTTCAGAATCCAGTGAGATGGAGAATTTAACATGAGCAAAGTTGCACACACCCCTTTCCTTCTGGTGATTAATGGAACAGAAAAATAAACATCAATGAAATAAATGAGAAATGCCTCATAGGTTTCCTTGTTTCAAAAGCCAGCAATGGGCAGGCTGATGGCCATAACCTTATATTTTGGAAGGCAAAAGTGTGAGGATTTCCTTGAGACCAGCCTAAGCAACATCGTGAGATCCTGTCTCTACAGCAAATTTAAAAATTAGCAGAATATGATGCTGCATGCCTGAGGTTCTAGCTACCAAGGAGCCTAGGGTAGGAGGATCATTTGAACCCAGGAGAAAAGAGTTCTCAAGTGAAACACACACCCCAAACATGTACACCTACCTACAAACGCATGTACGGACCTCACCATCACCACTACCAACTGCAACAAAAACCCTAAACACATCACTTTAGATAGATAAGAAAATGTACATGTAAGTAATTATTTGCAGAGTGATTGAAACAACCTATTTCATCAAGTTCCTGAATAGCTTGTATTCTATTTTTGGCTCCCTAATTAGCCAGCATCCTTTTCTGTAGCTGGTAAGAAGGTGTAATTCACTCAAAACCTTGCCCACATTTAGAAGTTCAAAATTTAAACTCAACACCTCTTTGTGTTATGCAACATTCCCCCTTTAAGACAGGAAGCTTAGCTGAAAGTTTAGTAATAACTGCAAAACCCCAGCTCCCCCTTGTAAGTACTCCCCTTACCAGGTGTTGGCTCTTGTGAAATTCGGCTTGTGGTAAGGACCCTCACCCCCAACCAAAAGCCTCTTATAAAAGGTTTCTACCCCTGCTTCCAGAGGTCAGGAGACTCTGAGGCATGAGCCTGCTCTCGGCCCAGTGGATCAATAAAGGACCTTGCTTAATTTGGACTCAGTGTGCTGGCGTTTCTTTATTCCACTCACTTTAGGTATAATATTTGGAAATTGCAGAGTAAGGACCTTGGTCAATTCACTCTTTCTCTATAACAAAAAGTGTAGGCAAAAGAACCCAAATAAATCATTTCAGAACTCTAAAAACTAACTGCTGAAGAACCTGGAAATTGCCTGTGCAAGAGAAACTTCAGATCCTCAGACACACAGTGAAGTTGTGATGGACCCGCATCACAGGTCAGTGGTCTGGTCCCACAAAGCCCCCAGTACTCCAGACACTGAGAGGTCTGAGGACTTCTGGAGCTCCACTGAAAGCACCACCATCCTCAGAACACACTTAACAGTATGTTCAAACTCACAGCTCCCTGGCAAACCTCAATTCTCACAGTGTGGTCGGTGTATAATTTAACTCCAGGCTCAGATGGGTTGGGCATCAGGGAAGCTAATTGCAAGGCCCAACCAAAACAATAATAGCAAACTGGTGATAGCATCTCAGCCGCTTAAGTTTATGATTTTAGACGCAGCAAAGAAGCTCAGTGTAATTTAACAGGACATTTTTGAAAACTAGAAGGCCCTTAAAAAGGTCTTACATTTTTCTGGTGATCTCCAAGACTGCATTCACGTGTAAGGACATGGACATCCCGGAAAAGACCTTGGAAAGGAGAGAGCACCAGGTGCTCACCTCTGACTGACCTCGAAGGCCTCTGCAAGCAGGAAGCAAAAGCTACGGCCATCCTGTGAGGTGCCTGACGTTCAAGGAAGTGCCTTTTCACCTGGAGCTCCTTAGCAAAGGGTAGAAGACAGACCGGCAAGATATTTATAGAACTCTTCTAAATGTCCATTAGCTGACCACTAAATTAGACCAACACAGATGCAACTCTAGAAAGAGAGGGTGAAGAATAAAAACAAGAATTAAAAAACAGAACTGAAAACAAAAATAGAGAGCTCAGAGGCTAAAATCTGCTACACATATAGAACACACAGGATTAATCTAGGAAAATCATTAAAATGAATAAGTGCCAAAAAAGAAAACAATAGTAACGAACAGCAAAATAATAATGGCATGGAGAGGTCTGATAGCAGAGCTGTTGCATTACAAAATGCCAAATTTTCGATGAAAAATTAGGAGACATGCAACAAAAGAGGAAAGTCTACTGCACAAGAGGAAGGAAAAAATTGCAGCTACCAGAGGAATTCCTGAGGAGACCCTGATTCTGGGCCTAGTAGACATGATGTTACCACCCCAAGATGCTGTAGCAATTCTCTGGGACCTACGTCTGATAACTGGAATAATCAGAGTCAGCCTCTTGAAAAATGCTTGGGAGTGTTGGGGAGCCTAACATAGCCCTACACAAACGTTTCTCCATCTCCTCCTAAGATAAAGAAAACAAAAGACCTGGTTAGCCCACCCCCAAAGTTTGCAACAAAGGACCCTGACTTTCCGCACAAGCTATGGAATTTGCCCACCCCCCTGCCCCACAACCCCATATAAACCAGGTTTCTAACTACACCTGTACACAGATGCCACCTGTGAGCTGCCCAGGAGGGTCCCCTTCAATAAACCTGGCCTGACCATCTCAGCTCCAGTCTCGTCCCTGGGTGCTGCCACTTAACACCTTTCACAGGGTGCTGGAAACCCGGGCTGGCAGCTGGCTGCTGGCTGTCCATCTCTGTCGTCAGCCCAGTTTTCTCCAACCTGGTTCTGACAGCACTCAGACATGATTCCATTTGATCTACCTGTCAGAGAGTCATCCCAGAGGATTTGGTACCAACTGCCATTCAGATGTGAGTAAGGCCCCTAGGAAAGCTGGAAATGGACCCCCCTCGGCTGACTTTCTGGGGTCCTGGGAATCTGAAATAATTTCATTTTTCATTTTGCGCTGAAAGCCCAATGCTGGATTCTCATTCAGGTTTCTAAGGTCCTGAGGACCTCAAGTTTTCTGAGAAAAAATAGGACACCTGACCTATCTCAGCCTTTCCTTGTTTTTCACTGCCGGGTTTTGGAAAACAAGGAATGCCTTCTTTTCCACCCAGGTAAGGGAAGGACATCTGAGATATAGGAGCTGGCCCTTCCACCCCCCTCAACAGAGACACCGTGAGGGGTGTTTCCTTTGACCTCAATACAAATTAGAAAACTGGGCCTTTAATTTCAATATCCTAAAGAACTTAAATAATGTCCTTAAACAAAAAAAAAGGCAGATGGAATGAAATCCCCGATCTTCAGGCCTTTCTCTCTGTTCTTACCCTTTCCAATACAAATCGTTACTCCAAGACCTCCCCAACTATCTTCCCTGGTCTTCCTCCCAATCTTCCCCCTCCAGGGAATCCTCCAGATCCCACAACTCCTCTACCCCTAACCCCCCAGGACCCTCAAGGCCCACTGCCAATCCCGTCATCCTCGCTCTGCCGCAGACTCTAGAAGCTCCTTCCCCCTGACCCAGTAGTCAGTGTCCCTCCCGGCACTGGCAGGGCTCCGGGTACGTACAAGGCCCAGAATAGCAGGACTGCAGAGGGCGGCTCCCAGAGCAGCCACATGGGCAGCCGTACACAGCCCGGGACGGGTCACCCTGCCCTTTCAGGAAACCTGGTCTGAATGTCTGCTCTGGTCTGATCTTTGGGCCCACCGTCTACCCACTGTGAGGTAGACTTGGGATAAGGCACAGGAATACACCTGGGACAAGCAGGCATCTCGGCATTCCAGGGCAGGGAACTATTACGGGTGACTTAGATCCCTCAAGGAAAGGTAAACCCATTGTTGTGAGAAGTGGCTGCAGAGGTGACCTTAATGTCTGTGTAAAGAAGAACACAAAACGCTGTGGAAGCTGAGGAAGGAAGAGCCTGGCCTGGCCTGGGAGGCCAAGGAGACTTTCTAGAATATGCGACATCTGCTTAGTGTTAAAAGACAAAAAAACGAGGACTGCGGTTAAATCCACCCGCAATAAAAAATTGGACGAAATTTGAGGGACTTTGACTAGAAATGATACTTGTATTTTTCTGGATGCCAATTTGAGGGTCAGAATATAATTGCTAGTCCCACAAATCTTTAAAATTAGAGACTACAAAACATACTGTATCCGTAGAGTAAGAATCAGATGGACACAGGAGATCCCGCTGCAGAGCTATGTGGTACTGAACCTCTTAAGGACTCAGCCAGACAGGTTCCCAGAGGACTTAGCAAAGAAATGAATCCTGCTTTGAACTCAAAAGGGCTGGTGTAAGGACCACCAGATGTGATTGTTTTATAAACGTTGTAGTGGTTCAGAATCATAAGCAAGGAGAGGATAATGGTGCTGGTGATTATTTTCAATAGCAATAAAAACAGAGGTGGCATGGCAACTCTTCTTATTAAGAAAGAGGAAGATTTCCCTCTGTGTGAACCAGCAGGCAGGGCTAGCTTTTAGCTCAGCTCAGCTCCTGGAAGACATCTGGCCTTTGCCGGATTTATTCATCTTCCTTGCCACAGATGCGTCTCCCCAACCAACAGGTGATCATGCATTCTGCCTCCTCTGGCCTTGGTGATGTTACCACTGGTCTTTCATCCCTCTAACAACAAGGATGTGGGTGGAGCTGATGGTTCCTCTTCTGCTTTCCTTCCTGCGCCAGGTTTTCAGCAGAGATTTTGCCACATCTTGCCTGTCCCACGTTTGGGATTCTGAAACTAAAAGTGTTTGTAGCTCACCTCATTTCTTGAGCATTTACTGAGTTTCTGCGGTGCACCAAGCATTGTGCTAAGCCACAGGGATGCAACAAGGCAATCACTTCTCTTGTTCTTGAAGGAGTTCATTTTTTGGTGGAGCAAGTGTGAAGGTACTAGGCAATCAGGTCTGGAGTGGAGATAAATGTGAACAAGGAGACCAGAGAAGTCAATACCTAGACCAAGAGCAGTCAGGGGAAGAGACCTGCCCAGCCTCTCCTTTGCTTAGCAGAGGGTTCAGTTTGCTATAATTTCCACTTTTCTACACTCTCACCAGGGGTCCTTGTTGGGCTGGTCAGCAGCCATCATAGGATCCAGCATTTAATAAGGCAGAGAATCAAGTCCCAAACCAGGTCCAGAAACCGTACATTCTCAAAGCTCTTCCAGAAAGTGTGGGAAGGGACTCAAAAATTCTGCACCTCTAACAAAAGAAATAAGAACATTTTCCCAAGTTGCCCTAAATTTACTTTTTTTCAAATTTCTGGAAAATAATCAAAGATTTGTTGTTAGGGTAGAAAGCTTAGTAGGTTCTCCATGCAAGAAGAGAAAAGAATTTGTCTGGACCAAGCTACAAAACTATAAGTTTATTTTATGTTTTTGAAAAGACGAGGAAGTGAGAGAGGGGAAGAGAACGGGGAAAGAGACCTGGGAGAGGGCATGGTGTCCCAAAGAAAGAAAGCACGCCCACTCCTGAGATCAAGCAGGGGCCTAAATTTAAGAGGGACAAAGTAAAAAGGCAATTGCAGCCAAATTCACACAGTGAATGTCATATTGTTTTTTCCTCCAGCAAGGTTGGAGACAGACTTTTTACAAGTGTTTTGGATCCTGAGGCCTGATGTTCATGCCCCATTACTCATCAGGATACTGAGAAACCCTGGAGGCTATAGAAACAAATTCTGAAAGTCAGAGGGCTGATGAAATGTAAAGGGAAAGAATTCACCTTTCCCTTCTGTCTGATCCTTGCAGTGGTTTGTGAAAAGCGAAGGGGAGGCCGCTGCTAGTAAATCTTCTTGGCAGAGGAAGAAAGCAGGTGGAGATTTTAGTTCTTACTGAAACACTGTGAGTTAATAACTTTTCTGTTATTTCACTATAAAGATGGACCATCCTTACACTTGTAACCATCTGGGGAGTATTTATGTCGGAAAAATAGCTAAATCACAGAAGAGTAAGCTCCATAACGGTTTGACCAATCATATTCCCATCCTCTTTTCTTCAGCTTCATGGCAACCTCGCAGTACACTAACCTACTCAAGGAAGCAGAATGAGTTTGGTAGCCCCTTCAACAGCCATAGAAATGGATTAAATAATCAGTAAGTAGCAATAGATGTAAAAAAGAGAGATACAAAAAATGATCCAAATACCCATATGGTTGTCTACATGATATATATATCATATGAAAAGGCACAAACACATTGGAAATAAATAGTTGGTAAAAGATGTACCACCTCTGGCATACGGGGCCGGCGCCTGTGGCTCAAAGGAGTAGGGCGCCGGCCCCGTATGCCAGAGGTGGTGAGTTCAAACCCAGGCCCAGCCAAACAGTGCAAAAAAAAAAAAAAAAAAAGAAAGAAAGAAAGAAAGAAAGATATACCATACAAACATGACTGAAAGAGAGGTGGACAAGGGACATGGATATTGGAGGAAATAAATTTTTAAAACTAATTGCTACTAAAGACAAAAACAAAGGATATTTTATAATAAGAGGGGAAAATCATCAAGAAGATACAACAATTATAAATAACAAAGCCTCAGAATAATGAGGCGGAAACAAAAGAAAACTTGGACAGATAGACTACAGTAATGGTTGGAGAATCCAATATTGCTGTATTAATAATGAATAAAACTAGACAGAGGGGCAACAAAAAAAGAGAGGACTCAAACAATACCATCAATTGGAGCTCATAGACATCAATAGCCTCCAAATAACAACAGCAGAGTACATTGTCTTCTAAGTCCAGGATAGAGAATTTTCATATGTCTATGCCAAGATACAAAATAGACCCAATAAATTTAAAATTGTTAAGATCATAAAAAGTTCATTCTCTAAAGACCTTGAATGCAAATTTAAAAAATCAACATTCTTAGCTTTCAGAGAATCATAAATAAGTGGAAATTAAACAATATACCCCTAAATAACATGAATTGGTCAAAAAACAAATCACAATTAAAAAAAAAAAAAAAAAAAAAACCACTTTGAGACAAAATGAAAACAAAAGCACATCAAAACTTTGTGGATACAGGAAAGCCTATGTAGGGGACATGTACAGATCTATCAATGTAAACACCTGTATAAAAAAAAAAAAAGAAGAAGAAGAAGAAGAAGAAAGAATAAATAAAGGAAAGAAAAGAAAGAAAAAAAATAAAAATCTCAAACAACTTTACCTTTATCTTTAAGAAACTAGAAAAAGAAGAACAAATTAACCTGAAACCAAGTAGAAGGAAGAAAATTACAAAGATTAGAACAGATGAAATAGATAATAGCAAAATGATACAGAAAAATCAATAAGATCAAAACTTGATTGTACCGGAAAACATCAACAAATTTGACAAATCTTGACTGAGGGGGAAAAAAAGAGAGAAAAAGAGAGAGAGAGAGAGAAGGCTAAAATTGGTAAAACTAGGATTGAAAGCGTGTAAGTTCCTGCTGGGGTTGGGCTTTATGGTGGATGGGGCAGGACGGGAGCAGGAGTAAAGAAAGGCAGAAAATACGTAACGGATATTATTTTAGGGTGCTGAAAGTGTTCAAAAATTAGATTTTGGTGATATTTGCAACTCTGAGATTATACTAAGAACACTAAATTACACATTTTTAACTGGATAAATTTTGTGTCATGTTAAATATATCTTAATACAGTTGTAAAAAGAAATCACCACCTCATCATTATGAAAATATTTCAGGGCTTTGGAGTCAGGAAAAAAAAAAAGTTCAAATCCACTCTTTTTTTTTGTTTTTATTGGTGTTTGATTCTGCAGAAATGACTCTCATTTCTCTGTGCCTCAGTGCTTCTCTGTGGAAATCAGAAAAATAACACACAAGGATTCAATTAAATAATGCCTGTAGACATTAGCCCGGTTTCCTAGGGTAGAGTAGCAAAGTATTTAATAAGTGGATGCTGCTTTTGTTAACCTGGTAGATCTTTTATTGTTTTATAAAAGTGGGCCCCTTGGGTGGCGCCTGTGGCTCAAGGAGTAGGGCGCTGGTCCCACATACCAGAGATGGCAGATTCAAGCCCGGCCCCAGCCAAAACTGTACAAAAAAATCAATAAATCAATCAATCAATAAAATAAAATAAAATAAATAAATTAAATAAAATAAAGATGCAAAAATGGGTTCCAATAAACAAAGTCTGTTGGGAATATTAACATGTACCCTAATATCTGAGGCCTCCAAGAAACATGAATTAGCTAAAGTGATTTAGGAAATGAAGGTGAGAGCCAATACTTTGACATTGTTTATGACATTGTCTATGACACTTCATTACTACCTCCCTATCAGAAATTATAGATTCCTTTTTGTTTACAGACAAGGTCACAGGCTAGTGTGCTGAGGTATCATCATAGCTTACTGTAGCCTCAAAATCCTGGACTCAATTCGTCCTTCTCCCTCAACCTCCCTGGTAGCTGGAATTTCAGGCACATGCTATGACATTCAGTTAATTTTTAAATTTTTTTCTTAGAGATGAGGTCTCATCGCGTTGCCCAGGCTGATCTCAAATTCCTGGGCTCAGTCTCTCAAAGCACTGGGATTGCAAGTCTGAGCCACCACACCTTGTTTAGGAACCATGGATTCTTAATTCTGTATTGTACATCTTAATTATCATCATTGGTGCTATCACCACAACTGCAATCACCAAATTAAATCCATTAAGAAAGCACATTCTGAGCTCATGCTACTTTTTTTAAGATCTGTTAATTTTCTCAAGATGGTGCAGTGCATTAAGATCCAGCACTTTGACTCCTAAACTGAGACACCACCATTATTGTTACTAAATTCAGTACGGCTAACAGCAACGACCATTTAAAGTATTCTGAGTTATGCTTAGTAGCAAGTAAAATTGAGCACATCATTTACATTATAAGTGGCCCCTCCGAAATGATTTTCTTTAATCCTCACAATGATCTCATTTTACAGATTAGAAAACTGTGGACCAGAAAAACCATGGCATTGACATAACGCCACTCGGTTTCTGAGCAATAACGCAGAGTTACTGCTTGTTATGCCAAGGTTTTGTTTTGAAATAAGAATTGGGTTACATTGTCTAATGAACTTATTTTAAATCAGGATTGTCCTGGAAAATCTAGGATATGTGCTTCTGTGGCTATACGTAGCATCACAAGGAGGTGGGACCTTTCTACATATTGCACGATAGTGATGATTATGCTGATAATGCCCCCAGTGATGAAATAACAGTTGAAGGCAAAGGCATGCAAAAATCACTCATATACAGAAATAGTAAAACTCTGGTGACAGCCTGAACTCCCCTGCCAGTAAGGTTTACCAAGCATCTCTTCTGTAACAGGTGGTCTAAGCATGGGAAATACAATAGTACATTAACAGACACAAAACCTTGCCTAATGAAACTTCAGTCTAGAAACATGCACACATAAGTAAGTAAATTATATCATGTAAAAAGCAGTCCTGAGGACAAAAAAGCAGGGAAAGGGGCTAGGGGATCCTGAGCCAGAAATGGTTGCAATTTTAAATTGAGTGAACAGTGAAGGCTCTGCTAAATAGGGCTGGGTTCTATTTGCCCAGGCTGGGTTCTATTTATACAAACTTTAGAAAGAAGTGAAGGAATAAGGCATGTGGTAAATGAGAAAAGAGATTATTTACAGGCATGAGGGAAAAGCCTAAAGACAGAGTTTACATTTGATATTAAAGGTAAAAAGAACTAAAGAAAAATAGATAAATTGGGCTTCATCAAATTAAAAACATTACATCAACGACAATATACATAAAGTGAAAAGATAGACAGAAGAAAATGTTTACAATAAAATATCTGATAAGAGTCTAGTACCCAGTATGCATAGAGCACTCTTATAACACAACACAAAAAGATAAACAACTCAATTTAAAAAAGGGCAGAGGACTTAAGTAGACATTTCTCTAAAGAAGATTTATAGATGGCTAACAACTACATGAAAAGGTGCTTGACATCATTAATTACTACAGAATGCAATTCAAAAACCACAATGAGATACCTACCACTTTACATTCCCCAGGATAACTATAATAAAAATGGGGGTAAACAAAATGGGACTAAATAAAAACAAAGTTAACCAGGGACACAGAGAGTTCAAGTAGGCACAGGAAATGGAAGGCTGAGAAGCTACTGGTCTTTCTTTGAGCCACTGGATCACTGTGGTCAGGAGCAAACACAGACATTTAATAATCAACTCATTCTTTCACATTAAAAACAAACTGAAAAGAAGCAAAAACACAATCCATTTCAGAGGCAAGCATAATAATCCAAATGAGAGCTGATGCATCTGGGGCCTGGGAAGCGACCGAGGCAGTGGGGAGTTCTATTCTAAGGACAGCCGATAGGATCAGGAACGTTATGAGAGGATGTGGGGAAATGCTAACTTCAAGGATTTTTGGTCTGAGCATCCGGAAGAATGAGTTGCTATTTACAAAGTTGAGAAACGATGCTGGAGGAGCAGATTTGGAGGAAGGAGATCAGGAAATTATTTTTAGACATCATAACACCAGTAGCCAGGTGGATATATGATTCTCGTGATCAGAAATCTTGGCTGGAGAGCTAAATTTGGAAGTCTCTAGCTTGTGACTGATGGCAATCTCAAAGGCAAAGGCATAGCTGAGGGACAGAGCCAGGGACGGAGCCCTAGGACCTCCTCCTTAATTTAGGTAGAGGGAGAATAGAAAGAACCAACGAAGGCAACAGTGACAGCAGAATCGGGAGAGTGTTGCATCCTGAAGTCAAGTAAAGCATGCATTTGAAAAAGGAAGGAGTGATCAACTATGTAAATGTTGCTAAATCAAGACGTGATCTCCAAGGATTGCCATGAAATTTAGTAACTGTGGATATCATAAGTGATTTTGATAATGTAACCGGCCATCCCCCATTGAACAAATTTCAATGACCAAAATATTCTTTATTGAAATCCTCTCCCTTAACTGACTACCTGAGCTTTCAAGTTGCTTCCCAGAAATGGTGGAATTTCTGCGAGGCAACGGAGCTGACTTCTGAAGGCCCCTGGTCAGACTTCCTGAGGACTCACCATCCCACACAATCTTCCCCCAACACTCTTAGCCCCTTTCTTAATAATATCATGACCTGCCCCTCCTTTAAAAGCCCAAGCTCTCTGTTAATCATAGACATGAATTTGAGGCAGCTTCTTCTGTTCTCTGACAAGACATCTGTCCTATTAAAGATCCCTTTCTTTCTTTCTTGGCAAACTGTAGCTCAATAATTGGATCTTTGTGTAACGAGCAACTGAACCCATACTTATGGGTTTGACAACAAAAAAGAAGTTCTGAAGAAATTGTGTGCTAAAACTAATCATTTAGCATCTTTTAAATGCAGGTCTTGGCAGTAAGGATATAAAAATGAATACCATTTGCATAACATCTTTAGGTAGGCAACTGATTACAAAAAAAGTATATGAATTATAAAATGAAAATGGGAGGCAGGTAAAAATTGAGCAGAGAAACAGACACTGACTTGTCTGGCGTGAATCACAGCGGGCTTCCCAGAGGAGGCAGAGCTAGGAAAGATAGCAGAAATGTTACTGAGAGAGGACACCCGAGAAGGGTGAGGTCTAGAAGAACAGCTCTTCTCAAGGAGACCACAAGGATACACATGCAGGGTCCTCTCCACGGTGACTCAGCTCTTGGGAATTTGTAAACTTAACTTCCTGAAACTTAGAAATTTCCAAGTTCTGTGAAATCCTATAGTTCCATAGGGGCAGGAATAACATCTCCCGCTTGATTCAAACTGGCCAATGAGAAGGGTACCTATGGGGTAGAACTTTTTGACTGTCAATAAAAAGGGAAAGACCGAGGCAGTCAAGGAGCATGGCCATTTGAAATTCTTCTATGCCATAAGCTCCCAGCTCATGAATAAAGCCTTTCCTCTTATAAACGTGGTGTTTGGGTGCTCTTTGTCTCTGTTGGGCCCTGTTTTCCTGAAACATTATGAGCAGAGCTGGAGGCAGGAAGCACCTCCGGAAGTGGAGCAGGTGTAAGAGGACAATTAATGACCAAGTACACAGTGGGGGTGGGGGAAGGGGAGAGCAGAGAGAGGGAAGGAGGGAGGAAGGAGGAGGAAAGGAAGAGCAGAGAGAGGGCAGGAGGGAGGAGGGTGGGGTCTCCATGTGTGACACACCTCTTGGGGGCAAGACAAAATTGTAAGAGGGGCTTTACCTAACAAATGCAATCAATGTAACCTGCTTTCTTGTACCTCGATGAATCCCCAACAATTAAAAAAAAGATTGGGAGGTTTTGGTGGAGGGAGGGTAATGAGTGGGGCCACATCTATGGTGCATCTTAGAATGGGTACAGGCGATTGCACTAATGTACACAGCTATGATTTAACAATAAAAAAATTTTTAAAAAAAGATTTTTTTTTTTTTAACTAAGAGATTTGAAATCAAAGACCTACTAATTGTATATGTGTTTTCTAACACACTAAAATAAAAAGACAAATACCAGTTTTAAAAAATCCACCCATGTACTACATAAATCCACCCTGTAATTCCCGCCTTTGGCATCAGTAAGCTGGAGCAGAGCACGGCCAGGAGCGCCTAGGAAGGGAGCTAAGAGTGAAGGTAAGTTGGGGCCTGTCGAGTCTTAGCAAATCAAGTATTTATGAAGCTGCACTCCGCATTATGCAGTTTTCTGGGTAATTTCTTTCTTTCTAAAAATGATTCAACACATGCTCAATTTGCTCCTTGCTCCTCAATGCCTCTGGAATGACTTGACATGCTAAACAGCTGCTCCCAAACCTTTCAGTCAGTTACTTACGATCGCCCAGCTCCTTCCTCAGGGGAAACACCCAGGAAAAGTCCAAAGGAAAACCCTGAACCCCGGGGAACTTCCAGGCCTGCTCTCTACAGAAGCCCCTACAGAGGATATTTCTAGCTACCTGTGTGACTTAAACGTGCTTTAACTGATGCATCGGAGGCCCTAACAGTTGTGTACAAATTGAAGCAGGCTAAGGGAGCCTGATAGCAGTGTTATAAGGCCTGGGGATTCCCCGATCCATCACCATCAGTCACTTGCATTTAACCTTTATAAAATTCACTTTCTACTGTAATGACCTTTCAATTCCAGGATGAAAGAAAGTTCACATTCTATCATTTGATGAACTAGTTCCATCATACTTGTCTGCAGCAGAGATTTCTTGACAACCCCTCATCCTTTGGGCCTCTTCTCCCAAGGACTGCCTTTATGAGTAAAGCAAACCTGTCTGTCTCAAGCATGCTGCTCTTGGCCACCCTGCCTGGGGAAACGAGAAAAGCGACGAGAAGGAACAGTGATCAGCTTTTCTCCTTCATCAACGCAGGTGCCATTGCTGCCATTAGATTTTCATTAAGTGATGCAGGAAGAAAAAATAAGAGAGAGAGAGAGAGAACAGACATGGAAATGGCTACTGCTTGAAAAATGGAGCCATGGGGAGTGCTTTCTATGCACTATTAATGTTAATGTAGTTGGATTGCTCCATCCTCTTAATTAGACTCATAATTCTTAACCTTTAGGTAAACTGTGTATTCAGGCATGGCGGAGGATGAGAAATGAAATCAGCGTTGCCCTGAAGCAGGAAAGTGCACACCCACCAAAGCCCAGGGGGATTGATCCAGGACTGGAAAGAGCATTGTGCTTACCTTGACCAAAATAGCACAGAGCAGGTGCGATGAACAGGCTCACGGGCGCTCACCCTGTTGCTGGGTGACAGAGATACCCTCATATTCACACATGAAATGCATGGGATTGCTAAGGTATCAGAGACCTGAGCTGTTGGGTCAAGGACATTGAATTCTGCGGTGGCCCCAGAGTATACACATGCAGATTAAAGAATCCTCTGAGACAGCGCAGGCCAGGTATCCTCCATTTAGGAGGAGGTGGGGATACCTTTCTGCACTAGAATGGTCTTAGGGGGACCCTACACAGATGCATTCAAATTGCCAGCAGTCATGCACTGCCCTGGGCGATTTCTCTTCTGTCTCTTTTCATTCATTCCTTGGTTAATCTTCCCCAGCTGCCAAGATGTTTAAAGCCCTTCCTAGTATCAAAGGACGCCTACTCATCTCTAACTGCCCAATGATTTTTAATGTCTTCCTCATCTTTTTTTCAGAAAGTACCTCCAGCTGCCTTAAAATATCTATTTTAACATCCAGAACAATGTCTCCAATGCTGCAGTTCATGTACCACCTTGAACACTTTGGAAGTCTTGAGGCATTAAAACAGCTCCTCCAAACACAAAACGTGCCACAGCAGAAGAGGCCAGCGGGGGGCGAGGACCACGAGCTGCTGGAATTGGCTAGGCACAGATGGATCTGCAAAGCATTTGTCACCATGGGCCCCATTTTTCACCTCAATGCCCAAGGCTGTCTGTATGTCAACAGCATAGTGTGTATCTATTTTATACATGTGCAAACACGGATGGATGGAAAATATTTCAGAGGTGCCAGATTTATAAAAGCAACATTAAAAACATGTTTGTGTAAATCAATAATATTTTTTAGCTACACACCAACACATGCATATAGAGATATATGGATATGTAGAGGATATATATTTTATCCACATGTATTTTAGGGCTTTGCGACTAATCACAAAGTTAATTTTGAAAATTGGCTTTGCTTTTCCAAAAAATGAAATAAAATAATACTTTCCAAATATTAGCTCTCTAGTTGACGTTGACATTAGCATGAGCTAACACTAAAACTATAATATTAACTAAACAGTAAAGCTAATTTTGACCTTAACCAAATATTGTATTTTAGCTAAAACTAAAATTCAGGATATACATATTTATGCTTATCTGAGGATCTATAAATAGACTTACAGGGTGAAAAATAGCCTTTAATACATTAGAGGTCTGATGTATTTTTTTTTTTTTTGATATGCACTTTATAGTAGATGAAAAAGGAAAGAGAGTATGGTGACTATGTCCTTTTATTTCAATTCTTTTTTAGCTATAACTGTTTTTCTATTTTGTTGCTGATTTTGTGTTGTGTTTGTTTGTTGTTTTTTCACTGGCTGATGGGCATTGAGGCTATGCACTAATTATTTCTGTCTCTTCACCTGCCAGGCACATGATAGGATCGCATTCTTGGTCCCACGGGATTGCCTGTATTTCAGTCTGGGCAATGAGTTGTACGCAGAAGTGACAGGTGTCACTCCTAGGCTGCAGCAGGAGTGAGGTATCCAGAACCCTCTTTCCCTCCACCAGGGTGAGCAGCAGCACTGGAGAGAGCTGCTCCTCCATCACTCGTGGTCCCAGAGGGGGGAGACATAGCACACAGGCTGGGCGCAGTGGCTCACACCTGTAACCCCAGCACTTGAGAGGTCAAGGTGGGTGGATGGCCTGAGCTCAAGAGTTCAAGACCAGCCTGAGCAAGAGCAAGAGACCTCACCTCTACAAATAAAAAAATCAGTCAGGTGTTGTGGCAAGCATCTGTACTCCCAGCTACTCGGGATGCAGAAGCAAAAGGCTTGCTTGAGCCCAAGAGACTGAGTTTGCTATAAGCTATGATAAAACCACAGTGCTATACCTAGGGTGACAGAGTAAGACTGTCTCAAACAAATAAACAAAAAAAAAGACATAACACAGAATGCTTAGCCAGTCGACAGTCTGTGTCTGGCCTAGTTGAGAAATGAAAGCTTGTTTTTTAAGGCCATTTGAGATGTTGTGGTCCTGGGTTTTGTTTGTTTTCATCTTTTCTTTTTTCTTTATCGCAGCATACTTTAGTTTATCCTGTGCAATATAAGACTACACATTATTGTTTTCAGAGTAGTTTTCTGGCCCGTTCTCAAAGGATTTTAATACTCAAGAAACTTTCTTTCAGCACCCACTTTATACCATTCACTAAATAGGCTTCTAAAGATATCCAGAAATAAATATGACCAAGTTGCTGCTTTTGAAGAACTCTCATAGGGTAAGAAAAGCCCCGCTTGAAAAAATAATTTTTATTTCAGTTTTGCCACCAACCCCCGAGGAAATTCATGCCCTCTGGGTCTCTAGGCTGCCAATAAGTAGCCAGGCCACAGGTCCTCTTGCCACTATGTCCCTGCCTGCCTTTAAACAGCTCATGGTGGAATGATACCATCGTGAATACCTGTGTCTGCTATCATGGACTTTCATCAAAACTTAAGGCCTTTTGGAAGAACACAGGGTTATTTGCCTAAAATAGCTTAAGAATCTGCTCAACGTCATTTGAGATAAAATATGAGAGAGTACAGGACCCTAATTCAGAGTCAATTCCCCCCAGGCTGTACCCTTCCTTTCTCTCCCTGTCCTGCCTCTCACGTTCTTAGTCCTCCCAAGGTGGATTCTGCAACTACTCCAACATTCTGACATATTAGCCTTTGTAAATTCTAATCCAAAAATTCTGCTGAATGTACAGAGAGATTGTAACAGGGTCAGCAACTTCATTTCAGATGTTCTCCTTATCTGGAATTCCCTTCCCCTGTCAGTGATGTATTCACAGGAAGATTTAGTTTTCTATTCTTGGGGCTATCTCATGAAATGATTGCCAGATAGATCTTGAGTGACTTCTGACTGTGGCTAGACAATACTGGCTTACCGGCCAAAATCCAGCCTAGGCTTGGCACAGTTTAAGAGAATGTAGTATCATTGGCATCTGGGTAGCTGGTGACATGGCAGACTCAAGTAAAAGCTATTTTTGCCTGTCCATGAAATAGGATTTAATTATACCAGGGCTTAGTAGAATCACGTGTAATTCTATAGATAAGGATGAGGTCACCTGGCTCTTAACCTCTTCGGACAACCTCCTGTGCCTCCTGGGATTGTAGGGATTAGCTGAGATGGTTTTATAAATCATGTGTACTCGCATCTGAGAATACAAAGCCTGAGCTATTAGATTTGAAAGCTAGGCTAATGTTAATGGCTTTCCTTTTTCTTTTCCCTTACTTTAAGTGCCTACAGAGAGATTATTTGGGAGCTCAGAAAAGAAAATAAAAACAATATGTAAAATATGTATACACACACATATATATAACAAACATGAATGTCCTACGTAGACATAATAAGAGTTTATTTTACATATACATATATAGGACGTAGGTGAGCGAGTGCACATGTATAAATATGTTCAGCGAACACATCTGTCCTCATTTTGTAGAATCATCACAGGAAACAAAGAGATCTAGACGCAGGGTCTCACTCCTGATCCAACTTTTCCTTCATCCTCTTTTGAAATGTTTCTATGACTTAGAAGAGCAAGGCCTTTGTAGATCTATTTGAATTCATATCCTTCCTATAACACCCGGGACAAATTACGTCACCTCTGAGTCTTTATTTTTTCACATAAACAAAAAACTAATAAGATTCTATTCAATGGTGGTTGTAAAAACATAACCTTGTGTGTGTAATATACATTGTGTATGTGTACACACACACACAGTCATACACTGCATAAAACCTCTTGGAACAGACGACTTATACAATGCTGGTCCATAGGTTCCTATAGGTCTGAAAAATTCCTATCACTTAGTGATATCTAGCCTTGTAAAAGTCATAGGACAAGGCATTACTCTTGTTGACGCTGGTGTAAACAAACATGTAGCTCCTCCTGTGATATGAAAGTACAGCGTATATAATTACACACAGGTATACTTGATCTCGATGATAAACTCCTGTGCTAGTGGTTTATGTACTCATTTTTTATCATTGTTTTAGAGGTACTCCTTCTACCGAAAATACACAAAACGCTGTAAAGCAGCTTTCAGGAAGAATTCCAGAAGAAGATACTGTTTTTTGTTTTTGTTTTTTGGGGGGGAGTATTGAGACAGAGTCTCACTCTGTCGCCCTAGGTAGCGTTCCATGGCATCACAGCTCACAGCAACCTCAAACTCTTGTGTTCCAGCAATTCTTCTGCCTCAGCCTCCCAAGTAGCTTGGACTCTAGGCATCCACCACAATGCCCAGCTAGATTTTCTATTTTTAGTAGAGTCAGGGTTTCGCTCTTGCTCAGGCTGGTCTCATACTCCTGAGCTCAAGGGATCCTCCCACCTTGACCTCCCAAAGTGCTAGGATTATAGGCAAAAGCCACCGTGCCCAGCAGAAGGCATTGTTAGCATAGGAGATGACAGCGGCCTGTGCTTACTGCTCCTAGAGCCCTTCTGCTGGAAGATGTGGAGTGGAAGACGATCAGCGATGGTCCTCATTCTGTCTAGGCCTCGGCTGGAGTGTATGAGTCTGAGTTTCTAATGAAAAAGTTTAAGAAGTGAAAATAATGTAAAATAATTTTAAATAGAAAAAAGCTTATACAATAAGGATATAATGAAAGGAAATATTTCCATAGAGCTGTAAAATGTGTTCATATTTTAAGTTGTATTATTACAAAAGAAACAAAAATTTACAAAAATCCATAGTTCACTAAAAAATTTACAGTAATTTAAGGTTAATTTATTACTGAAAAAAATATATAGGTTTATGGCAGCCTATGTGTACAGCATTTATAAAACCCGTGGTACTGGGCAGTGATGTCCAAGGACCTCAAAGACAGTCACCACTTCCTGACTCACCCACTGAAAATCCAATCCTGCAGGCCCCATTCATGGTAAGTGCCCTGTGAAGGGGGAACAGTTTCTGTCTTTTTGCTTCATTTTTATTCTACTTTTTCTATGTATAGATATGCACAAAAATAGCATAGTGTTACCATTGCTACAGATTCAGCACAGTGACACACTGCACAGGTTTGTACCCTAGGAGCTACAGGCCCTGCCACACGGCCTTGGTGTGCCGTAGACAGTACCAGCAAGGTTTACGTCCGTACCCTTTGTAGACCCCGTACTCTATGGGATCTACAAAGTTGGGATGTATCCCTCAGAACACACCTCCACTGCTGGGCAATGCATGACTGTATACTAACGTGGGACCCATGCTGGGCTATGCATGACTGTATACTAACATGTGCCCCATGGCTGGGCTATGCATGACTGTATACTAATGTGTGCCCCATGCTGGGCAATGCATGACTGTGTACTAACGTGTGTCCCATGGATGCATGATTGTATACCAATGTGTGCACACACATGCATGCGTGTACTTTGCCTGTGTATGTCTTACAGTGGTACTTGGGCCAGTGCCAGCAGTTAGTAGCTGGCAGCTGCCCTCCTCGTTGTTGGGGTTGCCATCAGGACAGTAGCCAATGGCAGCTATTGTCACAATCCCCCTGCTGGTCGGTCCTCTCTACTGGGCTGCAGGGGCTGCAGCCCCTCCCTGTGCTTTTACACCAAGCATTCTGCATCTGAGAGTCTGGACTTCCTCATCATAAGCCCCTGCTGGGGTTGCGGAGATTCCCTGGGCACATTGGTGTGTCTGCTGCTCATAATCAATTTTTTTCTTACTTAAATAGATGTTAAAGAGATACTATTTTAGATATATTGGCATAAGTATACATTATTAAACTTAATTTCCCCTTTTTTAATGTTTAATGTGGTTACTAAAAGTTTTTTGTTTTTGGGGGGTTTTTTGTTTGTTTTTTTGAGACAGAGTCTCAAGCTGTCGCCCTTAGTAGAGTGCCACAACCTCAAACTCTTGGGCTTAAGCAATTGTATTGCCTCAGCCTCCCAAGTAGCTGGGACCATAGGCACCCGCCACAGCACCTGGCTATTTTTTTATTGCAGTTGTCATTGTTGTTTAGCAGGTCCAGGCCAGGCTTGAACCCTCCCGCCTGGGTGTATGTGGCTGGCACGCTACTCACTGAGCTACAGGCGCTGAGCCAGTTATTAAAAGTTTTTAAATTGCCACATGGCTTGGGTTATGTTTCCTTCAGACAGCACTGGTCTCTAGTCTACTTCCTTTGTTTTTTGAAACCACTCACTCAGCAGGCAGGACTAGTGGCTGTGTCCATCTAAGTGCTATTTACGTCTTTATTTTCCTTTCTATTTCTGTGACCCACCCCTCATGCTTCTTAACTCTTCTCTAGACCACTGAGCTAGATATGCACCAAGTCTCCCTGTCTGTGCCCCCTACCAACCCAACCATTTTCCTTTGCCACAGACTTCCCCTCCTTCTTACATCACTGTCAAGTTCAAACGTCTTCATTAAGTGAAGAGATGACTTAAACTAGAGAATAGTGCTGCAAAATATCCGAAAAATGAGACCCCTGTCTTCCTTCCTCTTCTTCCTTTCATCTTTCCTACCTGAACTAAGCAACGACTTTAACAGCTTCTTCCCCACAAGTTCCTCATTCCCTGAGGGTGAATAACATTGTCCTCCCTCCAAGCCTTTTCCCATCACTTACCTGAACCCAAAATGACTCATATATCTCTCATATCTCCTGATCCCTAAAAAGTGCTGCCTTTCTGTAGAAAACCTCCGGGATTCACCTATTATAGAAGTGGGTTCTCCTTTCCAGAGCACTTCACACCTCCCTAATGTATAAACATAGTCTCCCATTTTGCCTGCAAAGGAATCGGCTCTTTAAATAATAGCAGCCACCATGGCTAGCCCCTTCTACATAAGCATTCGTCATCCTTGGAGAAGCCTGTGAGTTAGGTCAAAACGTCATCTATCTTGCAGATGAGAAAATGAGATGCAGAAACTCAGATTATAAACCCTGACAATGGCCCCTCTGCAAAGAAGTGGCAGAGCAGGGGAAATTGGCCATTGTTGTTGTTTTTATTATTATTATTTTGCTTCGGAACCTAAGATATTTCACTGCACCGTATTGAGATTATAATGTACCAAACTCAGGAAGTTTCCCGGCTTCTCTGTGAAAGCAGTATCGCCATATGAAAAGTACAGTGCTTGGCATTTCTCACCAGACTCTGTACACACACACACACACACACACACACACAAACACACCCCACACCCCAAGCAGAAAGGAATGAAAACTCTGTAATTTACCTACTCCGTCTTCTCAGCAAAACTGAGCAGACTGAAAATTTTGTTAGAAAGGCACTTATATCAAATCGAAACAATTTAGGTAAACGGAAAAGTTACAAATGCAACTTTCCAACATTTTTCATCCTTCCGATGATGTGGGTAGGCTTAATCTCATAGTCACCACGCTCTTTCCTAGAGATGGAGAAACTGAGGCCAAGAGGTGGCAAATACCTCATCTAGTCACAAAGCTGTTTGGAGCAGACAGAGTGCGGAGGACACACAGCCATGCTCTTCACAGGTGTTTTTCTGTCTTTGGAAGGTTCCAGTGAGGACTCAGACCAGTCAGCCCTGGGTCCACCAGCAGCGAGCTCCGCGATACACTGTAGCCAGGTCTGTTGTAAACCCACCTGCCTCCTCTCTGCAGGTGATATAAATTTCATTTCCATGCGTGTCCTACAACCCACCAAGATGTTTACAAACACTGTCATAGATGCTTAGTTCTCTAAGGTAGGAACTTCTTTTCCTTGCTATTCTTGAATTGTTGTGGCCTTGGGGAAATTTCATACCTTCTCTGAACAATCAGTACTACCTTATGGGGAGTATGTTCTGAGAAGATCAGGTGCATGAAGGTGTCAAAAATATCACCTACTGTATAAAATACATTAGCAGTTTCAGAGGCTTGAGAATCTCACTGAAGTCTCTTTTTGTTTTTCTCTTTCTTTCTTTCTTTCTTTTTTTATTTTTTTGCTTGTTGAATTTTACCAAAACCTCTCATTCCTTTACTATGGCAACAAAGTAATAAACTGGGACATGCATTTCAACTCACTTTGTGTGGTTAGTACAGAGACGTGGCAGGGCAGAAAGGACACTGGAGAACATTGATGATGACTCTCTAGCATGAAAGAGGAGAAACCTGAGGCTCATAAAACGTAAGTAACTTGATCAAGGCTACAAAAAACCCACTAGAGGCTGCAAAGTTGGGGAGAAGCTGCCTTCTCTCAGCTCCACCTTGCCTCACCTCCAGAAGCTGCTCTGCCCCCACCAGGCTCCCTGCGGCGGGCTGCACACTTCTCTCATCACTGGTCCTCTGACACAATAAGAACACCCGAAATGCTTAGAGTAATTGTCAAGGAAGCTTCAATCCCTTGAGCAACTTCCCACTAAACTTTTATTCAATACAAGTACAATTCCAGGCATTTGGCGAATAAATAAGTCAAAGAAGATCCCTCTTTGATGAGGTTAGCGTTCTATTACCAGGGAGAGATAGCGACCAAATAAATCAGACAGCAATGACCTCCATGCAGAATCTTCAGACACAACCAAGTGGCAAAGAGTAAGGAAGTGGTGTGTCAAGTTTAAGTGGAGAGTCAAAGAGCAGACAGAGCCAAGTGCTGGAGAGGAACAGGCTTCCAAGTGTAGAGCACGGCCAGGGCAGCGGTCCTGACAGGGACAAGAAAGTCGAGGAGCAGAGAGGACAGAAGGGGGGCTGGACACTGTGCGTGCCTGGGAGTGCAGGAGCTGGCCTGGTTCCATGCCCTGGGCAGTGGGAAAGGTTTTAAGCCAGGTTATATTATCTCCTTTTGAAGAGATCATCACTTTGGCTACAGGCTGGCCTCCACCTTCAGGGAGGTGAGAACGGGGTGTATGAGGGGCATGGAGTCTACTGCACGTGTCCAGGAAGGGGAGATGGGAGGAGTGTGAATACAGCTGGTAGCTGTAGAATGAGAGAAGAGTTGTTGATGCTGAATGAAGAACAAAGATGATGAGGATGGACTGAGTTTTGGTCTCAGAAGTTGAGGGTACCATTATTGAAATGGGAAAGCCAGAGGAGGAGGCTTGGGCAGTTGGCAGATGTGGGAAAGGAACATAGAGTTAATTCTATACTCTCAGTAGTGCTGCCAGGGTTGGGCAAACACCACATTTACAGATAAGTAAGTTGACATTTAGAAAGTGAATGTGCCCACAAGCCAGCAAGAGGCAAATTCCAAAGCGGAACCCTTTGGACACAGTGAGGGATTCTGAGACCCTCTGCTTGAAATCTCTAGAGGCACTGGGAGCTGCCGCCCTCCCCTATTAGGTATCATAGTTAAGGGAGCTACTGTTCTCCTGACCCACGAGCACTGGCTAAAATAACAGCAGTATCTAGACTGTCTGCTCTGTTCCAGACACAGCATCTATCTCATTAGACGTCACGAGTAAAGAAACCAAGGCCCAGAAGGCCCATGTAACTTGCTCAGTATTTCCCAGCTAATAAGCAGAAGAGGCAACATTTAAGACCCAATTTTATGATTCCAGAATTCATGCTCTTTTCCTTTTGCTGGCACTGTACCATGACTTAAGATCAGAAAATAGGATTCTTCTTTCTGTACACATGTTTGAGATACAGTGAGTAAGTATGGCCTTTCATAGAGCTTTTTTCTTTTCTTTTCTTTTCTTTTTTTTTTTTTTTTCATTTTTTGGCCAGGGCTGGGTTTGAACCTGCCACCTCTGGCATATGGGGCCGGCACCCCACTCCTTTGAGCCACAGACACCACCCGGCCTTTCATAAAGCTTTGAGAACACAACTGCACACTCTATTTTGTGCAAGGCCTCAGTGTGGATTCCTGGACAATCCTCTTTGATTATTTAAATAATTCATGGTCTGAAAAGCAATTCACATGCAATCAGGCACATATCATCTCTTGCATTTACATAGGATAGTTTTCTTTTTCCACAGATTCCCACTCACATCTCTGGCTTCACTAAGTAAGGTATCCACCTTCTTGGTAAAACATGCCCAAGTCAAATTTTGACTTTATATTCCCAGTAAGACACCAAGAGTGAATTACCAGGACGTCAGGAAAGGTGGCTTTTGTGCACAGGAAAGTCCACTGACTTGATTCATTTTTATTTTTATAAGATCTGTGGCAAAGTCCTACAGTCACATTTCTAGCTATATTCTTTTGAAGATGACAAAATTCCCTAAGAGGAAAAAATGGAGGGCCAGACATATTTCCAGCCTGAAATATAATTGACTCATTAGTGGTGGGCAAGACATGAGTGTCTAAGAACCCAGCCCTTCACTTGGACAAACTTGTTTTGAGTCCTGATTTTGCCCAGTATTTCCTTGGGGTGGGTTACTATACATGCAGAATCTTGAAACTGATATGGTCATTGTAAAACATGTCTATGCACTTGTCCATTAAGAAGTGGGATCAAACTTACCTTCCCTTGAATGCGGGCCAATCTCAGAGGATTTATTCTACCAGTTAGAAAGCAGCAGGCTCCGTGTTAGTAGCTCAGTGGGTAGGACGCTTGCCACATCAACCAGGGCTGGTGGGTTCAAACCCAGCCACGGCCAGCCAAACAACAACAACCAAAACAAAAGAAAAGAAAACAAAACAAAACAAAACAAAACATAGCCAGGTGTTGTGTTGGGCACTTGTAGACCAGCTACTTGGGAGACTGAGGCAAGAGCATTGCTTAAGCCCAAGAGTTAGAGGTTGCTACAAGCTGTGACACCACATCACTCCACTGAGGGTGATGACATAGTGAGATGCTGTCTCAAAAATAAATAAATACATAAAAAAGAAAGAAGGAAAGCAGCAGAGGTAACGCTGCACGGCTTGCAAAGCGAAGTAATCAACTGCAATATAGTTCCACCTGGATCATTCTCTTCCTTGAGACTTTTGTCCCTGAAACCCAGGCACCACACTATAAGAAAGTCAAAGAGCTACATGGATTTGCCATGAATCCCACTGAGGTCCCAGCCACCTGCCCAAATGAGACATCTAGCTGACAGCCCGCAGTCATAGTCCACAGTCTTTAAGATGCCCCAGGCAGAGCACAGGTGCCAAATCCTGCCTGAAACTCAGATTCTTGAGCAAAATAATCAATGTTATCATTGTTTTAAACCACAAAATTTGATATCGGTTAGTTACAGGTTAGTTGATAACAGGAACAGATGATGTATCTTTTCTTTGTTATTATTTTCCTCACCTCTGTGACACCTTTTTTTTTTCTGCATATTACTTTGGAATATAGGCAGAAGTTAAAATCAGAGAGACATTGATTTGAAGCCAGTCTCTAGCACTTAGCAGCTCTGAAAACTTGGGCAAACCATCTCACTTCTCAGAGTCTCTCCTTCCCTCGACAAGCAAAGAATGACATTACAAACTTCAAAAGCCCACGGAAAGGGAGTCCCTGAAATCATGTGTCTTAAATTCCAGCAGACAGGGGGTGCTCGGTGGCCCACAGCCACTGTCCTGAGCAGCCATGGGAGCACCCAAGAGTACATGTCAGAGGCCATGGGGGTTTCTTGGTAGATTGTTGTTGTACATAAAGTAGAAATTTTTAAATTTTCCCTGATATTTTGTCTTCCAGATATCACAGCACAGCACAGATGTGTCTGTTTGATTAGGCAGTTCCTGCAAGAAAATGTTTTTTTAATAGTATGGTGGCCACCTGATGTAGTGAGAGGACTAAAGACTTTGGGAATAGTTCTACACACACACACAAACACACATACGTGTGTGGGGGTGTGTATATATATACATAGAGAGAGAGAAAGTGGGAGAGAGAGTGCATGTGTGTATGTGTGTCCCTGTGGATGGACAGAAAGAGGGACGTTAGCAAAGGACAAAGGAAGACAAGAAGGGAACGTGGAAAAGAAGGGAAAAGTAGGGGCACAAGGCTGGTGCCCCAGGCAGTGAGGAGTTCAGCTCCTCCATGCAGATCCCCCAAGATTTGTGCAGGTGGTGCGAGTAGGCTGGCAGCAATTAAGTGATGGGTGAAATAGTCAAAGCACTCTCAGGTCCGTTTAAATTGGGGGGAAAGAACAGAAAAGTACTGGCATGAATCAGAGGTAATCCCAGGTGATCTCCAAGCCTTCTGAGGAGAGCCCTGAATTATTGTGGGGTTACAGAGAGATAAAAGAGGTGAGCTCTCAGCTGTTTCTGAGTGACCTAAAATGTCTATGTGGTTAGCAAATTATGGATGCTGGATTTAGCCTAACTCATAAACTGACAGTATGATGGATTTGAGACAGGAAGAGAAAAGGTACCAGTTCCCTGCTTAAATTGTTCCAGTGACTTCCCCGTAAACAGTCATCACCTTGCTCTATGTGGCCTGTGGACAGCCCCACCCTCACTGTCCTCCCACTCACCTTCCAGCTACACACGCTGCCTTCTTGATATTATTCAACCTTGAATCTTTTGCCCAAGGCAGGTGCCCACACCCTGCCTGGAGGCCTTCCCCAAAGCCCCCTCTGAAACACAGCTACCCACATCCACTCAGTCTCTGGCCCCTCATTCTTCTGGACTTTTCCACTTCACTTTTTTCATGAACTGTGGGTGCATATATGCGTGTGTGTGTGTGTGTGTGTGTGTGTGTGTTTCTGACATCCCTCCTATAATCCTGTCCAGAAAAGTGTCTGGCATATGGCAGATTCTCAGTAAATACTTAGTATATGAAATTAAATGTAAGTTCTTGTAATTAATCTTGTTTGGTGCAAATACTGGGGATAAAACAGTTTTAGTTTAGTAAACCACAGGGTACTCTGATGTGCTACTTCTTTTCTACTAGTAATTTGACTTCTATACATCACAACTTTGTATTTAGATTTCTAACCCTAATCCTTAGTTTTGTACACAAGGGAAGTTGTATATTACAAATGAACTTGAGGCTTCATATGCACCAGTGCACTTACGGATCTAGTTGGATATACAAAGAGTATATTATGAGTATATATAACATTATGAAATATATATTACACGGCTATTATGTCGCATACACACTATAATATATATTGTTTAGTATAGATTATTTATTGTGAATGGTATGTATAGCCAGTTACCTGCATATTTATTAATGTATCAGTTATTAAGGGAATAGAAAAAAAGAGAATTTTAGAATACTTCAAAAGAAATAGGATTTATTCCTTTAAATTCCATTGGAGCGTTACTAGGCAGAGCAGCTGACTGCATCTAGAAAACAGGGAGCCTGCACAAATGAATAAATAGAAATGACTTTTAACAGCCCCATTACTGGTAGGTAAATCGGGGATCTAAAGTGCTGCGGGGCACTGCATCCTCAGCTCTGCTGAAGAACTTAGACAATCCTCCTGGCAATCTTGTTTGCCTGACTGATTCCCTCTGCAAATGCTTTCTGTTTGGAAAAACCAAAGCAAACTCCAGCTCAGGCTATTCTATGGTTATTAGATTTCAAAGTAATAGAGTCTGGATTTTCAGTGGTTTCACATGTTTCAGTACAGACTTCCTAGCTCACAGCTTTACTGGGGAAGGTACTCCCAGTCGTCCCTCAAAGTGGTAAGTGCAAAGGATGGATGTACCAGACACTCCTATTAGGAGTAAATCCGGGGCGCCACGGAGACCAGGAGGACAGAACTTAGGACAGGAAAGCCTGCCATGTTCATTCTCCCCAGGGACCTGGACACCTGCCTCCCCCTGTATCACCTTCCTCTGCTCCTCTCAATTTTGCTTTCCTTCTGCAGGGGAACCTGTGGGTAATGGAGCTAATCAGCCACATAATTAAAGCATCTGCCTGATTGTGGCTTCAATATTTATTGTTCCGTCCTCTTCATGTTTCCTGGACCTGGGTCCCATTTCATTTCCCATGTTCATCCATGCTCCCTTTAGGACTCTGGAAGAATTCCTTCAGGCAAAATTCCTGTGATGATCCTGACCAGTGAGAAAAGGGCTGTGCCTTATCCCCCAGGGACAAGCTGCCCTCCCGTCCCCCCCCAAAAGAAGTATAGCTGATCAGGGGCTGTTTGGAGATTCCCCAGCCTCATCCCGGAAGGTACTCTGCAGCCCGGGGCCTGAGGCCCTGCAGAGAGCTCCAAGTAGAAAGTCACGGGCGCAGGGAGGGGATGCAGGGGGAAGAACAAAGACGCCTTTTGCACAGGCCCTGCTGTCTTGGAGAGACTTTGGAGAGAGTTTCTGGTACAAACCTTCAGTTAAGGACACAGATGACACATTCTACTGGTTAGCGCTGGTGTGTAGCACTGGGGAAGAGCATCAGAAGAAACTGTCAGACAATGGCAGTGTCATGATTCAGTCACAACTGAATGGAAAAGACCCAGTGGTGAACCACGTGTGACCTCACCTTGCCAGTCTTCCTCCTCCTCCTCCCTCCGCTGCCCCTAGATGAGTGGAACCAGCCCCAGGCTCTGGGGACGCCACTCAGGGCACCCATGCAGGAGGGCATGAACCCCACAAGGATGCCCGAGTCAGAGCCACAGGAGGCTCTGGGGACGCCACTCAGGACACCCACGCAGGAGGGTGTGCGCCCCACAAGGATGCCCGAGTCAGAGCCGCAGGAGGCTCTGGGGACGCCACTCAGGATACCCATGAGGGAGGGTGTGAGCCCCACAAGGATGCCCGAGTCAGAGCCGCAGGAGGCTCTGGAGATGCCACTCAGGACACCCATGAAGGGGGGTGTGAGCCCCACAAGGATGCCCGAGTCAGAGCCGCAGGAGACTCTGGGGACGCCACTCTGGGCACCCATGAAGGAGGGTGTGCGCCCCACAAGGACAGCACAGTCCCTTTGTGGCTGCCCTGGAATTTGCCCACAAGCAACCCTGAGCACCATGTGGCCTTGGCACATATGGCTCCAGCTACTTGGTTTCTCTCTTCATCTCTGTTTTCCTACATAGTAAAGAAATCCATAAAAATGCATATTTTCCCTGATTATTCCACTTTCCTGTGACATTTGGCTCTTTGGGGCTTTGCATGGTGTATCAGAAACAGCATTCTTGCTTTGACTTCTGCTGAAGATGCTTGCAAGAATTAGACCCTCCCACCCCCCACCCCCACACCAGCTGAGTGGCAATGAACAACCATCTTACTCTCTATAAGGCTCTGTTTCCTGAAATCCTACATGGGGATACCCCTGACTGTGCAGATCTGTTGTTTGAATTAGAGATTATGCTTGCACCATACCTCAAACACTTCCTCCAACATAAGAAAGCTCAGTTGTTGGTGGCCATTTTAATATTTTCTTATTTTATGTCATTTTGCCTTCTAAATTCCTCTCTATAGTCTCTATCTTTGTATAATAAATATGGGCTCAGAAATCAGTACCCCAAAGTGAAGGCCTCAGAAGCAAAAGTTTCTCTTTGGCCTCCTGACCCTGCCTCTCAGTTCCATTCTCCCCGGAGGCAAAAAAACTAAAGCCCCTCCTCCCCAAGGTGCTCCTGGAAGCCAGAACCACTTATCTCAGAATCCAACATCTAAAATTATCATGTGTAAAAACCAGCCACGAAGAAATTACCTGACTTACCTTGTTGACCACAGATCGTAAGACCCCCATTCCAGACAGGGTCCTGTCTCACACCCGGAAGGAAGGTGTGCTCCTTAGAGAGGCCAGGAAGGAGCTAGAGGACACACAGACCTTGCTGGGTTTGCTCGGCCTTAGATCATACCCTTTTTGTTTAAATTTCTACATGGCTAACCAACTTTGTTAAGCCAAAGCATAAAAATGGACAATTTCCAGGTCTGAGTGTGGTGGCTCATGCCTATAATCTTAACACTTTTGGAGGCTGAGGTAGGAGGATTGTTGAGCCCAGGAGTTTGAGACCAACCTAACCAATATAACAAGACCCCGTCTTTACAAAAAAAAAAAAAGAAAACATCAGCCAGGTATGATGGTGCGTGCCTGTAGGCCCAGCTACTCAGAAGGCTGAGGCAGGAGGGTTGCTTGGGCCCGGGAATGTGATGTTAGAGTGAGTTGCACTCCAGCCCAAGGAAAGGAGTGAGACCTTGTCAAAAAAAAAGAAGAAAAAAGTCAATTTCCCCCGTATCTTTCTTTGAGTCTTCATTCTGAAGGCTTCTGTGTATACACAATAAATAAATTTGTATGTCTTTTCTCTTATTAATCATGTCAGTGATTTTTCAGAAAATCTTTACAGGCCAAGGCCTTGCTCCTTACTGTACCAGAAGAATCTATAGCAAGAAAGCACCCTACACTTTCTCCTTCTACTGATTTCAATCTGCCTGCAGCCACAGTGTGAAATACTTTATTGCTTCTCCTAACCCTGGCCTCTAGTTAGTAGGAACCAATAAGCTATAGAAATCAGCATGCCCCATTTAAAAAAAAAAAAAAAAAAATTAACAGCAAATAATATAATTGTCTTTGATCCCCCTTTACGTTTATCAGATTGTCCGAGGTAAAGTAAAATGATAATTCCTATTGCTGAGAAATGGACATTCAGTCCCACAGTGTTGTTGGAAGTATAAATCGGTATAGCCCTGATATATTGCATAAGTCAATATGGCAAAAGCCTTAAAAATATGCACACTCTCTGCCTGGAAATAGCACCTCCAGGAATTCTTCCTGAGGATATAATCAGTTACCTTCTCAGAGATCTGCATGCAAACTGTTCTTGCGGTACCATTTGTAACAGTGAGAAAGTGGAAACAATACACACGTCCAAATAAGAGATTTGTTAATTGGAATGCATCTATATAAACGGAATACTCTGTTGTTAATAACAATGATAGCATGAAGTCATACTTTTGGATGTGGAAGCACATTTGTATGTTTTGTGTGTGATGAATACAGGTCGTAAAACAGTATCACAGGAGCAGGCTTGTCTTTCCTGAACTCCCCCAGATTCAACTAGAATGGCGGATAGGCAAGCAGGACGTAGTCTGTACCCTCCCCGCCTTCTATCTCAGGCCTCGCAGGGGAAGGGGGTGGCTTAGTGATACGACAGACCAGGTGTGTGCCCTGGGTGCTGGCTCTCAGATCCAGCTGGGCATAAATGGTGCACACTATTCTTCCCATTTCTGCTTCCAGGAGGTGAGCTCACCTATGTGGGGGTCCCCCGGAGGCTTCTGTCCTGGGCTGGAGCTACATTCCTCTATGGTGCTGTGTTGCTAAGTGAGGGCTCCATAGCTCTGCCACACCCACCAACAGGAATTGAAGGTGAAGGTCAGGTGGTCCACACCACACTGTCCAAGCCAACTCCCCAGAAGACAGCAGAAATGGCATCATCTCCCTTCTTTAATCCAGAACTCATGGGGAAAAGAGGACTAAGGAGGACACCCCCCCACCCAAACAAACATATGTAGCAGGTTCCTGTTGTGTCTGTGAATACACAAGGGGAAAGACTCCCACCTGAACGCTGCACTGTGCATCCACAGAACGTGAGATTTCCTGCACGTTTGAGTTTTCTCATCCATTCTATTACTGAAAAATTATTATAATCATTCTATTTACATCATTGCAGTACAAATAGCATTCCCCATTGCACTTGTTTTCTCTCACAGGACACATTTGGACCTTCCTTGCCGGGCTGGGTGCTGTGAGCCAGCTGGGCTTTGCTGGATATCTAACACGCGCCAGGCATAGCTCAAGGAGTTTAGACTACAGTTTTTCCTAAGTCTTCACATCCACCTTACAGGGTTCAGAATTTTCATGCAAACTTTACAGATAATAAAATAGAAATTGTAAAAATTGAGCTACTTGCACAATATCACACAACTAGTAAATGGCAGAGTTAAGCCCTTGCTCCAAAGCTGTGACCTGCCCCCAAACCCAAGTTAGTCCCACTTGAATCTAATCAGGGAATGCAGAACAACTGAGTTAGGTAAAGAGCATAGGTACACAGGCAATGGAGCAGCCAAATTAATTGCACAGAATCCATACGCTAAGGGAAGTCTCATTCTCAAAAGGAGCATGCACTCGTTTTTCTTACAGTTTTCACAAACCCAACCCTTAGAAACCTGGAGACAACTCAAGGAGAAGCAAAGAGGGTAACCTCTAGAAACAGACACCTGGACCCAGGGCTGCGAGGGCAGGAAGAGTCCTGACAGCCAGGGGAGACAGAAAGAAAGAAATACTAACATTGACTCGCAGCGCAGTCCGCTCTGAGGACTCTGGGAGAAGAGGCTCCACCCAGCTCTGATTTAATCAGCCCTGCACGCCCGGCTGAATCCCAGGAGAGCACAATAATTGATTTTCACAATGATGATCCTGAGTCATCAAGAAAAGGTTACATTTTATGTTCCAAATTCTCTGTTTAAGAAGGCAAGGAAGCGTGTAATGCATTTGAGAAAGATTTTCATTTCCAATAGTTAAAAACTCTTTGGAAAGATTCTTGGTGCTTAGAAGGGTAAGTGACAGTTATCTGGAAAATTTGCTTATGTGGAACGAAGTCTTCCCAGAAGATTCTAGATCAGCCAGGCAGTGTGTTGTATTTGGTTGGGCGTCTATCACTTCCCCTGTGTTGACATTCATTGTCTGTTTTTCTCCAGTCTTTCAAAATCCCCAGCTTCCAAGGGCTGGACTGTATGCTCCTTGAGGCGAGAGACTGTGACACTCTTTCTTAACTACATTATACCCTTGTGGCCTTTTTTCTCTCAAGAAAGAAATGATAAACTGACATTCACAGAAATGACCGACTCCCTGGCAAGCATAAAGTTTGACAAACCTCTCCTGACATTTTACAAAAGCTCTTTTTGAGTCTTTGTAAACAGTTGTAGAGTTTGTTTTGTTTTGATTTTTTACAAGATATTAATAACTAAATTAACCAATCACTCTAAAAATATAAGTAAAGGAAAAAATAAATAAGATTGGTCTCATCATATCTAAAAGCAAATGTTATTTTTAAAAAGAATCCTTTCCACGAAGGCCTCCGCCTCTCAGGCACCACTCCCCAGGCACACTCACAGACTCACAGGTGTTCCCAGCCTGGCTTGGTGGCCTCCTGGCCTGACACTGCTCCTGCAGCACCCTCTGTCCCCGACATAAATTGTCTCTCCTGGAAGAGTGTACTGACACCCTGCTGGGCACCTTCTCACACTTTCTTCCCTCTCCCAGAAATAGCACTACTCTCTAGAAGTTCTTCATTCTCATAAGAGTCACAAGATGACCATTATCATTGTTTTCTTTTTGGCAATGAGGATAAAATCTTGAAAGAGGACGCAACTCTCTCTAGATCACACCTTGGGTTACAGAGTCAGAACTAGAACCTACCCAGACCCCTCTTGGCCTGGCTTCTCTTTCTGGCATGGTGAACAACTGTAACTTCAGCCCCCTCCCTGATAAATATCCCTCTCCTTGATACTCTGGGTTTGGGGGAGCCATCTGTCCCACTGTCGTCACTCCCCCTAACCTGGCACACACAGAGGATGAGCCTTACCTGGCGTGTTGAGCAGGCGGGACCTCCGGCAGTGGTAGGCCACCTCCTGCTCACAGTGCTCTGAGCGGTCAATCATGGCCTCTAGCTGCTCCACGCTGCCGCCGTAGTCCAAGGCCATGGCATAGGGCTTCTCGGGGTTGGCTCCCCGCACGTGGGTCAGCTCCATGTTGTTGTGCTGCACTGACGTCCAGATCTTGTCCTCTGTGTCAGACAACACAACCAAAGCAAGAAATGTTAGCTATAAGGTTACAAAAGTGGTATGTAATAAGTGTGATGAAGCACTCAGCATGCAAAAATTAATCGCCAACAGTGTTCAACTTACAGAAAGAGTATTATCCCAGAAATGCTGTCCCTTATAGAGCTCCACCAGAGTTAGAATAGGTTAATAATCTTAAAATCTCGATTTACAGAGCTTTTATTCCACAGACATTTAATGCCTATGTCAGTTGAAATTGACAATACCTAAATTGGAAGGGAGTCAATACTGTGATGTCAAAAATTTTTGAAAAATTTGAATGAGGAGAATTTGGCAGCTCACTCGAGATCACATAGGAAGTAAGTGACTAAGCAACCATTAGAAACAAGGGTGTCTGACTCTAAATCCTAAACTTCCAGCCACTGACATACTTGTTCCTCAGAGAAACGCTAGTAGAAATATTTTTTTAAAAGAACCGTTGTCTCACTGAACAAGGTTGAGATTATGTCATCCCCATTGTACATGTCAAGGACTTAATTAGCTTTTACAAAACTATTTATTTTCCCTATTACCTCTATTTGCCAAAACAACAACAAAAAAGTAGAGTTCTACAATAGAAGAACATGGGGTGATAAGAACCTTTGAATCCGTTCTGAGGACATGTTTTGCCTAATACAGGAAAGATTGGAAGGCAAGGAGAAAAGTGAGCTGGTGAGATCTGCGTGTGAGACATATTTCTGCCAATAACAAGCTGGAACAATTCACTTCCCTTTTCTGAAGTTTATTTCTATAGTCCGTTAAGAAAAACAACACCAGTGACAACTAAAAATGAGACAGCTATACAAGCAATGTGGTGGCAGGGCTATTAATATAAAATAGCAACCAAAAATAGGGTGTTGCAGGACACTATCTCGGATGTATCAGATGCTCTTTGGTAATAACCTGAGCTGAAACATTTACTGCAATTGGACATGCAATTTAATTCTGAACATCCTCCCAAATAAAGCAAAAGAGGAAATAGGAAGACTTGAAAAGCTTTTGTCATCTGGGAATCTTGCCCACATAATGGCATCATTATTCTTCATAGATTCTCAGAGCTGAAAAGGAATCTAGCATAAAAACCACGTGTGGTTTCTTCCCTCCACTCTTTTAGTATTGCAGACGGTGAAACCAAGGCATAGAGAGTGAAGAAAGGACTCAAAGCGTGTCTATTAGACCACCGTGATGAGCATATTCACTGAAAATAACCACTGTTAATTAGCACTGCTCAGAAGGAGAATCATGGCAGCTGATATGATGACATTGGAAAGAGTCAAGAACTGACCACCCAGGTGTCCTGTGTTAATTCCTTCTCTACCACTAACTCTGCAAATGACTTGGGAGAAGTCACTTCATGACCCTGCACTTCAGTTTCAAAAGGAGGAGGAAAAAAAAGATAACTTGGTTTTACTGATATCTAAAGGGTTGTCCAAATCTAAAAATGGAAATACTTCTTGCAACATTAATGGAAAGTATGCATAAATGTTCCAACTCATCTAAGGCAGTTTTCTAAAATGAGCCCACTGAGAACACACATGTCCTCGATGTTTTAGCGAAGTAAGATGACACTTTCCGTAAAGTATAAAAGACATAGTTATTACATTTTGCCTTTGAAAATAAAAATATGACATTATTCAGATTAGTAAAATTAATTTTACAAACATAACCCCAAATTTTAGGAATTCTAGTACCAATATAGACAAAAGCTGATGAAATAACCAAAGAAAAATTACCATTCAGTAAGAAATTACTACAGAAGTAGAAATAAAGACAAACCCTATCTAATCCATGATAATAATAATGCTATGTTACTGCACCATACTAAGATGTTCTCCATATATTATCTCCAATACGAGTAACAGCTTCCCACCATAAACATCACTACGTACACGCACATATATGTACATGCAGTGATGTCTGTTAGGTCAGTGGTTCTCAACCTTCCTAATGCCACGACCCTTTAATACAGTGGGTCGCCACGCACAGGTTGAAAACCACTGTGTTAGGGGAAGACGTATATTTATAAATCCTTGCTTCAAATGTAAAGAGCAGTAAAAGAGATGATTACTTGAAATTTATTTTAAATCTTCCCTGTGTCCTCTGCTAATCTTTCTTCTGAGAAATAGGAAAGACTAAAAACAAGAACATAAATGGGCATTATTTTTTTCTATTTATCTATCTATCCATCCATCTCTCCATCTATTAAACTCATGTCCAGTCTCAATGCGTCTAATCTCATTCCAAAATTGGTTCTGGACAACATTACTAAACCACACGGGCTTCAATTTTCTTCTAAGTGTATATAGATTTTCACATCCATATATCCTTCCATCTACTTGATCAGATGGTCATTTATTCATTTGATTATTCAATTTACTCATTGATTTGCTTTATCAAAATTACATTCTGTGTTTGACTAGATGGGAAAGGAAAAAGAGAGTCAATCTTGCATAGAGCCACTGATTGCATTGCTATACTGTTCCTTATTTTCTATCTTTTCTCCTTCGGTTATGTTGGTAGCTATGTAGATGCAGCTCTTCATCCTAACTACACATTGAAAGGTCAGGGGTTGACACCGCTGCAGGAAGTTGGCTTTGGAGCCTGATGTCCTGACGCCTCATCTTGACTAGGGGAGGATGGCTCAAACTGGAGGAGGTTTATGTGAATGTCCTCTCTGAAGGATTTTCACCCAAGCAAAATTCATTTGACAGTCTTTGATGTGGGTGGAGAGGTGGATATTTACGCCCCATTGGACCCACACATGTCTTCAAGTAAAATTGAATACGCAGTGGGCCATTGTGGTGGGCACCTGTAGTCCTGGGAAGCTGAGGCAAGAGGATTACTCAAACCCAAGAATTTGAGGTTGCTGTGAGCTATAGTACTCTACCCAGGGTGACAGAGTGAGACTCTGTCTGAAAAATACATACATACATACGTACATAACTAAATAATAAAAATCAGATCTACAAAGTAAATGTTGAAGATGGTCAATCTAGTCAATGGACGGTAGAGGCCAGTGGACACAGCTCCTGCTGTGGAGTCAGAGTATTAGGGCCCGTGCACCAGATTAGCACCTTCTGGTTAAGCAACTTCATTCAAATTATTACTTCTCTAAAGCCCAATTTCCTTGTCAGTAAAACTGAAAAGCAGCAACCATCCTGACAATACCATGACACATCCTGGCTTTAGGAACAGCCCTGCCCGATTGGAATCTGTGTTCTGCTCTACAATGGCAAGGAAAGTTTTGACAACTTGTCTAAGGTCTCTGAAGTTCTCTCATTGGAAAACCAGGAATATTATTACTAATCATTTCCTCTTTAGTCATATGACCATGATTCCGTGTCTTGTGTTGCAGGACACATAAAAGATTGTCGGGCAGTCAATAGAGTAAAGAATCTGCACATTAGGACTCCTTCTAACATCAGAGCAGGAGGCTGGGCTTCACTCCTTAGAGAGCTGGGGGTGCAAAGCCCATCTTGCAAATGAGGTTAACAAGCACGGTGGACTGTGATTTCTTGTGATACAGCTGCTGCTGCTGCCATCTGTAACAAATTATTCTGGCCTGTTCAGTTCTCTGTGCACTGAGGAATAACCTCATGTGACGCTCTATTTGCATTTCCTAAAGTTTCTTCAACAGATTTTGGGTTTTAGTCCTCATGGACCCAGAAACCTAGAAAACCAGTGCCCTCTGGTACAGTCTTCTGCTAGCCAGGCCATTCTCTTTCATTGCATCTACTATTCACCACCACTTGATCCCACTATTAGAAACACAGCCTTATCTCCCTAACTGCTGAAAAGTGCCCATGTATTGAGTTAGCCAAGACCAAATCTCTGCATAAAAGAGAATTTCATTTAGAGATTTTTGAACATGCAGGAACCTATTCACCATTACCTTAATAGGGAAATGGGGCCACTTCACTAAGCATTCTAGTTAGCTTAATATAAGTTATTATAAATTTAAAACATTTGCTTTTTTAAAGTTGTATTCAGCATAGTGGGCTGGCATGAATACCGATGATCTCATGACCCAGATCCACATCTACCACTGTGTTGCCTTTATGTGTAAAGGGGTTATAGTCCATGGGTCATCAAATAGCAGGCAAGGCAAAGTTCTAAAGCATTCTTTCAAAGACATAAACGTGTAATGTTTGTAAGATAGTAAAGCATTTCTCGAATTGCATTGTGATTTTTTAGCTTTCTATGTCCCCATAAAGAGATGAGATCTTCCAAAATGTGAAGTGTCATTCATTCTTGTGTTCAAATATTTTCCCAGGCAGTTCTGTGCTAAGCCCCCAGAGTACACAGGCAAGAGCAAAACGCACTGACTCCTCCAAAAGTTTGCCATCATTTTGGGGAGAAAGTCGAGTATACAAGAATGACCAATGTACTCTGGAGATTACAAATAGGAGGTGAAAGGTTGGCCTGTTCCACGGAGACTGTGCACTATTTTTCTTGAGAGCTTTCAAGGTCAACATGGGTCTTTCACCCTTAGACTACCAGAACCCAGGCAAATACTGAGCACCTTAGGACTTCCAGGTATTTTTCTCAAATGAAAAGATAAGTAATCACCACCATTTGTACTTTGCCTGGTTCTTAGTTTCAGCCTTTCCAAAGGTGTTCTTCTATTGCTGTTATGTAATCATTCAAATTTAAAAGAAGTTTCAAGTTAGAAGATTAAAATATGGACATGTATACACACTCATACACACAAGAGAAAAAATTAAAGGCTGTGTGAAAAGCCAGTGAAGTAGTAATGAATGATGGAACATTCTAGAACATTTTATATTATCATCTCCGTGGGGAAATCTCCCCAGATTGTCACCTCTTAAGCAGGCCTTGCCTCTGGGTCTCTGGGTGACCTACCTGGTTCTTCTGGTTGGCTCTCCTTTCATAAGCTGTAAACTGTTTACATACAGAGCCACAACTTAATTTTCTTTCATATTTTTTCCTTCATTATATCTGATTGCTTTTATTATGATGATCATTATTATTAATAATAGTAATTACAGATGCTGTAAGCTGTTCTATCTGTTACCATGGGGATCACCACTCAGAAGAAAGAACAAACAAAAGGGAAGTAAAAAAGGGAGAGACAAGAAATAACTTTGATTAATATGACCTCATTCTATACACACATCCATCTCTCTGCAGAGTGAGAAAAAACTGCAATTATTCTATCACAATGGTAGAAGAAAGGGAGGCCTACAGACTGTCAATACCCGGCTTAATTGAACAAAATCACTGTGGGGGGTTGTTCACATGCTTTGAAAAGTGTGCCAATTCTCTTACACTCCTAATAATAAAGCAAGTCTATATTAAGGTCCATGGGGTCATTTCTAGGACAGTTATCTATGTTGACAAAGTGAATTTCCTATGCCAGGGGGTAAAGACAGTCTAAATAATTCTCAAAGCACTATCTCTACTACTCATCTGCCATCTACTCGTGCATGGTCTTGTGATATCTCTTGTAATTTTGCATTGATAGTTATTTAATTTTTCATATGTTTGTCCCTCTTCTCCCATTTAAATCATAGGCAATGACCACTGAGTAAATACAGGCTTGGAAATAGCTTTCACAGTTCATGGAGGCAGATGTGTTACAGAAAGGCTTGGCTCAGCCATCACCAGCCATGGTTTCCTACACCAGCTTTGCCACCTCCCCCAGCCTCCTTTGTAAAGTTGGTATCACCCATCATGGAGGATTGTCATGAGCACTGAATAGAAAGACTGGGATTGACGTTAAGTGCAGGAGCTCTGTGCCTATAATCCCAGCACTTTCAGAAGCCAAAGTGGAAGTATTGCTTGAGGCCAGGAATTTAAGACCAGCCTGGGCAACACAGAGCAATGTTCCTGTCTCAACACAATTTAGATGGAGTAGTGGTGAGAACCTGTAGTCTCAGATACTTGGGAGCCTGAGGTGGTAGAATCACTGCAGTCCAGGAGTTCAAGGTTGCAGTGAGCAGTAAGAAAATTACTGCACACTGCACTTCAGTCTGAAAGACAGAGTGAAGCCTGTGTCAAAAAAAAAAAAAAAGCACAGAGTTGAGTTGAGTACCTGACCCCTTATCAAAGCTAAACTGCTTTCTGCTATGAGCTGTTCTATTGAAACCATTCAGGGAAGATCCAAAGAGACCATTTCATCCTTAAGAACACTTCTGGGAACCTGTGCTGAGTGGGTCAATTCCACCTTCACCCCCACACCCGACCTTTAAAAGGGAAGGATGACAATTGGTGAAAGACAACGTCCACCTTCTTTAAAAGGCTTCAGAATTCCTGCAGGAGCTGTTTTCCCTCCTGTGCCTCCAGCTGCCTAAGGGAGAATCCACAGAGCTTTGCTGGAAGCCACTATAGACATCACCTCTTTTAGTGTCTGGGTTTCTATAGCTGGAGGGGGCACATTACCAGATTAGGGCGGCTGCAAAGGCCACTGTGCATCCCAAGACAGACACCACAGTGCACGGCGCACTGGCTCCATCCGTTACAGCCTTCCACCTGCACATGGGCTACACTTCACGCCTCCTAGACAACGCCCTTCATTGTGATTTATCTTCATACATCTCTCTAGCCCTTACTTTTTAAATGCACTTTTTGAGGTGTTATTATTATCATTTTTTTCTTTTCTCTTTCTTCAAAATAGTTGGCATGATCAAAGAGATCCCAGAAATGTGCCTTATGGTCTTAGTGGGTGGTGGTTTAGATTGGAATCCGTGCATAGTATCATATTTGTTCATTGGTTGTGCTCTAGTTTATTTAAAAAACAAATTAAACACAATGTATATTCAGAACACTACCTCAGGGACTAGAAGGAGATATGGGATGATGGTTGGCTAGTTCTCTGAATTCTGATCTCAAGGAATTCATGGATAGTTTGGGGAAGGCAGGCCACCTGACATAAGTTCCCATTCATCTGGACATCTGGCAGCAGCCATAGGGGAGAGGGACATCAGGGGAACGGCACAGTGACAAGGTGCCCCGACCCCACTGATGCCCAGTGTGTGGGCCTTTTGAGTAAGGACAAGGGAAAAAAAGTCCCCTAAATCTAAGCCACCAGCTGAGAAGAACTGGGAGGTCTTGGAGGATCCTTCATTATTGTGAGAGGTTTTATGAGGTCTTTGGGAGTACCTTGGTGGCAGACATTATTTTGGTGCACTCTGAGGATACAGTTGGGGACTGATGTAGACCTAAATTCCATTCCTAGATGTGTCACTTGCTAGCTGAGTGATGCCAGACAAGTTCCTCTATCTTTTTCAACCTCTGCTCTCTCCAAATACAAATGGAAGATAGTTCCTACCTCACATTTCACCACGTTGGCTAAAGGAGATAAATTCTAAGAAGTTATAACCCAGTACAAGGACACACGATCATAATAAGAGTTGTTCCTGCCCGTTTGGTTAGCAGATCTAAAGTGGCCAACATTGGACTCAGGACTTCATGAGACAGTGACCTGACTGCAAAGAGCCCTTCAGTGCCCTGAAGAGCTTTCCAAAGGCACCGCTTTCATCTCCTTTCCCCAGGTCAGAAGAGAAGGCAGCCATTTTTGAGTGAACAACTATCTACTTCCTCTGCTGTCCTGGAATTTATATTTTGATTCTGGAAGAGCCTGATGAGAAGAAATCTCAGAGAAGAGAGCAGAATTATTCTTAGTTCTTTCAGCTGATGTGTCTCCTCTGGAGCTCATCACACTATAACGGAGACTGCCAGGGCACCACTGTCACCTCCAGTCACTAGCATCTCGTTCGACCAACATCTTGGGCTTGTTGGTTTCACACATGGTTACTGCAACCTGTTTACTTGCTTCCCCCTGCTAAACTTCAAGTGCTACACATGCAAAGGCTGTTTCAGAAGCCTTCATATGTCTAACACCCGGCCCCTAGTACACATTTACTTACTACTGAACTAAATGTTCAACAGACTACCAGGATTTTTACCATCTTCAGTGGCAGCTCTTGAAATTGACAGGAAAGTGATATAAGATAAGAATGGATGTTTAGATAGGCACTTGAAAACCTGCTGTGCAGCCAAGGTTGTCTACCGCAAATAGAAGAATATTGGAAAAAATTAAATAAGCATCCATAGGTGTCTGATTGAATAAAGTATTGTTAACTGACACAGTAAAGTCCAATGCAGCCATAATAAATAATATATAAGCTCTCCACATGCAGAGACCTAGCATGAGTTCCACTATATACTGTAAAGTGGCAAAATCAAGGTATTGATGCATAAAAGAGTATGACAGATTTTTGTGAGAGAATAAAGGAGAAAAATGAATATTCACAGGAAGGACAAAGGAATATAAATGGTGATCTAAAAGAGATCTGAACTGAAGGCAACGAGGGAGCCAAATTTCTCAGGTCTACCAATGTGTGTACATTTAGCCGTAGCTGACTTTGGTACCATACACATATTTCACACTGACAAAACATACAATTGAATCAAAAGGGTGAAGGAAAGGTAAGTCCTAAAATTGCATATTAAACAGAAACAAAAACACCCGACTGTACATTAAACTGATAAAATAGCCACAGAAAAGATACAATTCAAGTCCCTTTTCAGAAGTGCATGCTGTCTGCCTACACTTATATACCCTCAGTAGAGGGTATATAAGCACCAAAAAAAAAAAAAAAAAAAAAAAACTCAAGCAATCTTAAACTTTACTTTTGTTATTGATACCAATATTGTCAGTGTGATTCTATAGCTGTGTGTGTGTGTGTGTGTGTGTGTTGCAGGATAAAGCAAATGAGTAATCATTGTGATATTGTCAGGGCAAGTTCTCATTGTGAAGGAAAACATGTGACAGAGGAATTGATGAGAAAAAAAATCCAATGGAACTGCATTTGACTGGAGGTAACCTTATGAACTCATAATTTCGACACACACACAGTCTAGCTCTGGTCACTGAAAGAACCTAGAAACCATTAGCAAACCTAACACCTAGATCTTGATTTCCAAATACCATTCCCTAAATATAGGGATTAGGCTTCTTTAAGAAAGTAGCTGAGTCTGGGTCTAGGGTAAGGCAAGTTCAAGATGACATTGTAGAAGATGTTGCTGTGCTAAAAGGTGAAGAAATGCACCAATATTAATGGGAACATGGAAGTAGGAGCAGAATTAAGCTCTATTAATGATTAGCTATATTTGGAAAATCTGAACATTGTAAAAAGTAATGATGGTAATAGTTACAACATTTTATTTTATGTATATATTTATTTATTTGAGACAGAGTCTCCCTGTGTTACCCTGGGTAGAGTACTGAGGTGTCACAGCTCACAGCAACCTGAAACTCTCGAACTTAAGTGATTCTCTTGCCTCAGCCTCCCAGGTAACTGGGACTACAGGCGCCCTTCACAACGCCTGGCTATTTTTTGTTGCAGTTGTCATTGTTGTTTAGCAGGCCTGGGCTGGGTTCGAACCCACCAGCCTCAGTGTATGTGGCTGTTGCCTTAATCACTGTGCTATGGGCACTGAGCCAGTTACAACATTTTAAAATAAAATAATTTGTGAGTACATAGTGACTTGAAAAAAGAGGTGGTGAGCTGGCAAGAAAGAGAAAGCACTTTTGTAGAGAAGATTGCAGAACGAAAAGAATTAGAAAAACAGCATTTTACAAATTCTACTGTAATAACTGAAAAAGACCATTAACGGATCGTGAGGAAATGTTGGGGAACAGGATATTCACACAGTGTCTGCAAAGAACACCGCAGACAGCACACTGATTATAAATCACCTTCCGAGCACAGCAATATGACAGAAGCACTTGATGCAAATGAGAGGGCTGAGCATCCCCAAAATGGGACAGACTGACGGTGGGTGTCGGCCGATGGGGTGCACCAAGGGGTTGACATTGCCCACGAGGTTTTCTTCCCAAAATGTTCCAACAATAAGTAATCAGAAAAACATAAAATAAAATAAAATCCACAACATGGAAACTCTTCCTTAACAACCGGCCTGTCCTCTTCAAAAAGATTAACGTCGTGAAAACCAACCAACCAACCAACCAACCAGCCAAATAACTGACAACAAAAAGAGAAAGAAAGAAGGGATTAGGGAGGGAGCCTCCAAAAATAGAGGAGATGGAGGAGACATGCCCATCAAGTCCAGGTGTGGACACAGACTGAATCCAACTGAACAAATGAAAATACGTGTGTATAGAAAGGCGGTGTCCGTGGCTCAAAGGAGTACATGTACCGGACGTGGTGGGTTCAAACCTGGCCCTGGCCAAAAACTGTAAAAAAAAGAAAAAAAAGAAAAAGAGAAAATACGTATGAAAAACATGGACTATATATTGAATAATATTAGTTGAATGAACATTTATTTTCCTATGTGTTAGTTTTAGTAGGGAACTTATACAGGAGTGTGTATTTGGTTATAGGAGACGTAAGCTGACTTCTATACCTTTAAATTGGCAGTATGTCTACAATTTACTTTCAAATGGTTCAGGAAAAAATATTTGAGAAAGTGGGGAGAAATGAAACAGAGAGAGGAAAAATGACGATAGCGCAAATATGCAACTGCGGTGAAGGGCGAATGGCTGCCTACTTTACGGTTCTTCCAACTTCGCTTTAGGTGTGGAGATTTCACAGTAAAAACCATGGGAAAAATTAGCTAAATCTTGCCACAATTCTCTATAGATAGCAAATGCTCAGCTCTATTCCGCTATGAGATAAACAATCACAAGTCCGTGGTCTGACACCAGCACCAACACACACCGAGTTAGGAACTAATTAGCCATATGATTATTGAAAAGCAAAAAATGTTACTAAATGCAGCCATTCACACCATGGTAGCTCATCCATTCTCAAGTGCAAACGTTTATTAACTCTGACGAATTAATTTTCAGGAGTGTTCTCAGCGTCAGGTATTGTGAAGTTATAAAAGTTACTAGATTTATTTGTATCACTTCGTCCCCAGAAAAATCTAAGAAAACAGTGTCCATGTTGCAGGGACAGCGGTATGAAAATAATAATAGCTCCCACATGTTGGATGTATAATGTCAGGTCTTTTCTCTCATGGTTTACAACACCTATCTCCTATAATCTTCACAGCACACTTATAAATAGATTCCATGAGTAATTAAGAGGAAGAAACGGAGGAATCAGGAAGCTGAGAATCTCATTAAGGCAACTGGATAGAGCTGGGAGACGTCCACGCTGCGATTCACACCAAACCCACACTCTCAATATCTACGTGGGTGCAGTAGACGTTCGTTGATTACGTGAAAGCAGTGGGAGCTTGGTGGGATGAACAATGAGAGCTTGGCCTACAGCAGCGGTTCTACCCTTTTTTGTTTTGTTTTTAGAAAATTAGAATTTTTATTTATTTATTGGTGGTTGCAAAAATAATTTTTTTATTATGTCAAATACACATAGATCATGAATACATTCATGCATATGTGGGGTGCAATGTGCTGATTTTTTTAATGCAGTTTCTCATGTTGTGGGGACCCCCAACCATAAAACTATGAAGTAGCAACAACAATAATTTTATGGTTGGGGGTCCCCACTGCATGAAGAACTATATTAAAGGGTCGTGCGTTAGGAAGGTTGAGAACCACTGGCCTCCAGGATGAGGTTAAGGAGGGGTGCCGGGAGAGCATAACTGGAGGGGGCTGCTGGAGCGCTGGACGGAAGGCTCTCAAAACCTCTCGGGAAACTGCCCTGGGACAGCAACCACAGTCCCCAGCAGCTCTTCTTTACAAATACGTGTAAATATGATATGTTCAAATACAGCATGCTGAGAACACAAGGCTGATTGGTGCCCTGTGATGCAAGTCTGGATTTGGAAAAGCGTAAGGAGAAAGGCCTCTCAGGGAACGACTCCTCTGCCTTCCCACTTCACAGAACAGGGCATCACAAACACCAGGCTCCTCTTGGCCCTTTTATTTTTGACCTTCTAGACTGACTCTGATTCCTCACCTCTCCCTGGAAATGGAACAAGAGAGCACAAGAGCAAGCAAGTTTTCTGCGAGACACCCTTGATAATTCCTTGTCACTTCCCTCCTCTAAACAGGAAACGTATTTATTCAGCCAAACCATGTTTGGATACTGAGGAGAGCCAGGTCCCCCAACAAGGCAAAGCCCACCTGTTCACTGCCTCTCCACATCCACGATCCTGCTGAACTCAACAAGACTGATCTCTCTCCTTTTTGCCCTTCCGTTCCTAGCCCTGGGGCACCTGGTTTCCAAGATCAAGCCCAAGTTGTATGTTCCCATGGAGTCTTTCTTGATCTCACTCCTGTGTCTCATTCCTTTGGCATTTAGGTTCTCCTGTGATGGTGGCACTAGGCAATCATGACATTCCTTTCAGGAAGTCTTAGAGAATGTCACCAGGTGTATTAGATACATTTGTTCATTCAATTTTATTTAATCTGAATATCAGCCCATTGAGGTGAGAATAAATGGTCATTCCTGCTACGTGAGTAAGGAAATTGAACCTCATGAAAGTTAAATAACTTCACCAGTAGCTACAGGATAGTTGTGTGAAGCAAATAAAATGACCCAGAGGAAATTGCTTTAAGAGCTGGGTGACTTTGTTTCACTATTGTAGCACAAGGTCCTCCTGCAGAGGGGCCGCGTGGGTTACAGAACCCAAGGCCATCCCTCAGTAAATTGCTGCTACCCAGTTTTCTGGTGCCAAAAGTTTGCAGTAAAAGATTCCATGAAAGGTCCCGCAGAAAGAAGGCAGGATAAGCCTCCATGTTCAGTCCTTAGGAAGAACAGCTCTTCTGAGCACTGACCGGAGCCCAGAGGGCTGAGAAGGTCAGTAAGGAACGGGGTTTACTCAGCACTAAGTGCTATCTGATCACCTGGTACAGTCACTGAAGAACCATTGTTAAGAAAGGGTCTAGAAGGTTGCATTTTAAACGTTCATCCCAGCTCACGTTCTGGAAACTATATTGTGAGAATGTCTGTTTTATATAGTTTTCATCTAATACTCAGGAAAGCCAGAGAAAAGTGGTTATGATTTCCCCCTATTTACAGCTGAGAAAAGTGACGATGGAGAGGTCAAATGGCTTCAATACGACCTCATTCCATCAAGGGTGCTTCCAGAGGCGTTTCCTACACAGCACGGGCTTAATGGAAGGGACAGAGGGACAGAACCGTGCAGACCAGGGGGCATCCTGTTTGGACATGGAGCCTTCCTCATCTCAGCAGCTTTCTGTCCCTTGGCCCTAGGAACCCTGACACTCAGTCTCAACCACAGCTGTAACTCCTGGCCTCACTGTTGGCCGCACACAGAGTTAAGAACTAATTAGCCATATAATTACCAAAAAGCAAAATCTCCTGTGTGGACCGTGGGCACGTTGCTCTGTCTCTCAACACCTCAGTGCCTTTCTCTGCAAAACAGGGGGAACAGTGTCTTCTTCGCACGGTTGCTTGGAAAACCAAACAGCATCACGAATGTAAAGTGTCTAGCCTGGTGCCCAACACTAGTAGCGTCAGGAGAAATGGGAGCTGCTTCCACTACACAGTTCATTCGGCAGCTCTCCAAGAACATCTCTGACCACCACGCCCAGTCTCCACACACATCCTGATGCAACTACAGCTTCCTGTGTACTATTTCTGTCCCATCTCTCAGCATCTATTTTCCACACTGTATGCAGAAAAGATGTTTGCAATGTCTGTCTTCTTTGAACTGTGAGCTTCTTGAGGACAAGAGCAGATTTATTTATGTTGTAACCTTGCTGGCAAGCTCAGTAGATGCAGAATGGCTTTATTTCTGACTTAACTGAATAATTAACTGACTGAATTATTAATAATGAATAATGTATAAGTAACTGAAAAGAGGGAAAAAATGAAGTAAATAAAGGAGGCAATTAACAAATGAGTAAATAAATGAGAGGCTAACAAAGGACTTTGAGAAAGCAGTGAGTTAGTAAAGGGGGGAAGGGGAATGAATGTATGAATATGTGTGAAAAGCACAGTGCAGTCACCTGAGCCCCCTGTTCTCATCCACGTGGGCTGGAGTCAACTGGCCGTGCTAAATGGGTGTGTGAAAGAAATTCCTCTAAGTGCCTGTTAAAATTCTTGGCAATTCAAAGGTGACAATGCTCTAATTTCAGGGTAATGCTACAGCTTTATGACTTAGTAGTTTTATTTAATGGCCCTATTTAGCAGGAGATTATGCCTTTGCGCTAGCCCAGAGAGACTACTTTAAGCTCAGGCCTTCCGCACACACACACAATGGTCCCGAGCTTTGCCTAAGAGACCAGCATCCTGGAGGCTTTCAGTGGCCACCAGACTTTAGTTGGCAGGCTAATGCATTAAACAGAGGAAGAGAGACACTTAAGAAAAACTTCCCTCCTCTTAACTGCTAATGACTATTCTTCAGCCTACACTAGTCCTCGGCAAAACACTTCATTTATAAAATGTGTCCCTCTGAAATATAGCAACAATGCAAGTATTATTCCAACTGATTAAACTGCAAGTGAGCCACAGCTCACGTGTCACCCATGAGTGAGTCTCAACCAGGAAACAATGCTTTTGCTATCAAGGGACTGGGCACGTGAGCGATGCTGAGGGATGAGCTGAGCCTGTTGTCCATATAGCAGAAGAAAAGAAGGACCTAAATTCCCTCTGACACCTGTTCTGTGACAGTCACACCCCAACACTATTTTCATGTTAACTCTTTTAATTGACTACAGGCCAACCATAAAACGCTGTCGCCATCACCTGTCAGATGTAGAAAGAGAAACCAAAGTACAAAGATTGAGGGTTTTGCTTCTGGACATCAAAGAAAAATAATTACATTAGACAATACTATAATTCAGAGAATGGAATATGTTTGAGCACTCTTCTAAGAGTTATAAGCGACACAGAAATTTCTATGTTCTCACAACCATGTGAAGCCAGAAAAGCAGCCTCCAAGATGGGGTCTGAGAAGTGGAGCTGAAGCAGCCCTGCTGACCTGGTCTGCTCAGCCCACATTCTTTCTCCTGGTCCCTTCCACGATTACCTAGTTAAGGTTTCACCATGGGAGGATGTTTATCTGAAAATGCTTTGGGGGAGGTAGTAACACTTCGATAATAAATGTTGCTATATTGTCAGAGTACAGATTACTTTTATGTTGTTTAAGTGTTTTTATGCTGTTAGAATAAAGGCTACTTTTATGTTGTTCTCTTGAATGATTCCTTTAGATAACATTGTCTAGGTTTGTTTCCTTGTATCCCATTATGAAAACTATTAAAATTGTAACTGAGGCAGAACAAATTTGAGAGTCTACTCTCCCCATTCTCCAGAATCGCTGACAATAGAGCTTGTTGAAGCTAATCCCTCTCTCTGCATTTGGGTGACAGAGACAGGTGGCTGGGACCCTCTTCCTCTGGTAACTCACGCCCTTCAGAAATTGTAAGCTGTGGATAAAAATCTTGGCGTTTACTCAGGCAGAGGACGGATGGATGGAGAGGCCCCAGATATGGCTTTTTAGAAGATCATTTTGTCTACTGAGTAAATTAGGAATTAGAGTGGGGAAGGCTGAATACTTGGATAAGTTTTACTACTAGGACAAGAGATTATTAACTCAATACACTTCCGTGACCTTATCTTTATCAACTGCATCTTCTCAGCAGCTTGGCTCAGTAGTACCTGGTCGGAGCAGATAACCAAAGCATATCGATCCAGAGCAATGGAGGCAGGGTAACCCCCAGGCCTTAGGATCCTTTGTTGAGAAGCACTGCATACAACGCAGAAGCTTTAGCACTAGGTGGCTAATTGCAATCCTATTCCTACAGCTAACTACGCTCATTAATGCATTTGTAAAATGAAAATTGTTCCAGCAACTTTGCAGTGATGCATGTCGCACCAGCTTGGTCCCCACCAGGTATTTAGCACAATTTTATGCAGTCTGCAATTGAGTGATAACATTTTGGTAACAGTATGCCTGTTGATAACTACCCAATGTAAGATTAATGACTAACTTGAGCCAGGCTTAATCTGGTATGAGCCTTTATTAGGGCAATGGAAGTTAATACTTCCACGAGTGAGTGTGTGTGCTTGCAAGTAGACTGTTTTGAAATAGGAATCGGTGGGGTGACAGTGATCACAGACTTGTATGATAGACACACAAAACATAATGAACTTCTATGTACTTTGCTGTACAATGCAGCTGCCACAAATTAACAATATACTAAGGAGGCTGGGAGAAATAAGAGTGGCCCCCTTCTGAGCCCTGGGCGACTCTCATTTCCCCTGCCCTGACAGACCCAGTGCAGTCCAGAAGTAAACTCAGTTTGGCTCGAACTTTGGGAAGCACGGCTGATATGGGCCTAACAGCATGGATACATTTCTTTCTTTCTGTCAATAGCTGGGATGATAATCTATTACCTGCAATCACACTGCACAATTACATGCAGGAATATTGGAAAGACCTCAATTGCAGCTTTCTGCCTCCTCCATTATGCATGCTTTGATGAGTTTTAATGAAAACAGAGGCTGCTGCCAAAGCAGCGAGAAACAGAAAATCATAATAGCCAGGGTGACAAGATACGGACGGAGACTTGTAAGGTAGTTTGCAAATGGATTATGAGTTGTTTGAGAATGGAAAACAAGTTTTGCTTTAGAGATTTGACTCAATATTCTTTGCAAATTCCTTCTAATGCCTGGTGATTGCCTCACAGGTCCACATGCATGAAATTGGCACCGTATCCATCAATATAGGAAAAAATGTGGTTTTGTTAGTGGTTCTAGACAAACAATTTTGCATATCAATGCAGAGGAAAAACCGCTGGGAGATGTCTTTTCACATGTTGACAAGGTGTCCTGTTAACATTAAAAAGGTTATGCCATAAACTGAGTAGAAGGAGCTTAAATGTCAAGTTTCAAGGAAAATCTCACCCTTCTATTTTATGAACTCTGAGAGCTTCCCATAAGAAAAGCTCCCTCAGGCTCCTAGAGCCCCTGAATTCTCATAGCACCTGGAGAAGTAAAGATTTTATTGCTGGCAAATGGAGATAGCTGTCTTTTATGGGTGGAAAAACTATGCAGATATCACCCACACGACAGCAACTTTGCCGGTGAGGAGCAAGATTAATCATTGCACCCTGACATCACATTACCCTCTTCCATGACCAACTACTTTTTGAGGCTAGAATTTTGCATATGTATTCTAATTCTCACATTAAGCACAAAAACCTACTGTTTTTGATCATTTCCATTTTACTGATAAGAAAAGCAAGATCCAGAAATGTTAAATGACCAGTCCAAGGCCACACAGCTGGAATGTGCCAACACTAGAAGGGAAACTCCAGGGTGACTCCCAAATTCATGTCCCTACCCTGAGTCCTTCCTGTGTTTGAAGAAAGGAGAAATTGGGAAGGGCTGGGCATCAACGAAAGGGCACAAAGCCTGGGATAGAATATTTATTCTTGGACTTCCAGATAGAATATTTATTCTCGGACTTCCAGAAGATGTTGCAAAGGGGAGGAATGACCCAAGACCAGTTAAGATTAAACACTGAGGCTGTTTCCACAGTTCCGAACTGGTATTGATTAATAGGACAGGGTGTGGGTTGGAAATAAAATATGGGAAGTGGAAGGGAAAAGAAAGAGTAAAGATAGAAATCAGTCATTGATTTAGCAGTGATTTCCCTGAATTCAATTTACACTGGACCCTAGAGCATGTATGAAAGTACACCCAAGGATTTATCACATCCTGACCCTTCTTTCCTGACCAGGAGCTCACAGCTGTGTTGGGGCACATGAGTAAACACTAGTGGTTATACCATAGCATGGCCAGGGTCAAGGTAGGAAACTACCGTGTGTCTATGACGACACGTGAGGTCGGACAGACAGGCTCTCAAACTTGTCCTAGAAAAAGTGCTGCAGACCTTCAAAGTACTCCCCGGGGGGAGCCACAGAGCAATGCCAGTGCCTACTCCGCTTCTCAAAGCAATTTTGGAATTCTTTTCTGGAATGGCCATCACAGCTGTCATCATCAAGATCTGACAATGAAGTTTGCAAACTACTTCCTAGAAAAAGTGCTCTGAAGGGTAGATTAGGCACTGGCACCTGTGCACAGCTTCTCAAGGGGATGCTTCGAAGGTGACGCGGTGATATTCAGCAGTGAGGGATGTAGTACTTTTTCTAGGTTGAATTCACAAACTTAGTTGTCCAACCTCATATACGTATACATATATTTTTATGTATACATATATATTACAATATCGATACAGAGGGTGCCAAAAATATACATTTTAAGAAAGGAAAAAAACTGTATTAAAATTGTGAAACTCAATAAATACCAATAACATTTGTTATTTTGTAGTTCTTGTAATTGCAAAACTCAAACATGACTTGAGTATTATAATTTTAAAACATTTTTTTTCCTTTCTTAAAATGTGTGTACATTTTTGGTACCCCTTGTATATATGTATGCATATCTTTATTACCATATGTATGTATATATTTATTACATGTAAGAGGAAGAGAGATTTTAAGGTATAGTATTATAGAAGCTAAGTACCGTATATACTCGAGTATAAGCCGAGATTTTTCCGGCACAAAATTTGTGCCGAGTTCGGCTTATACTCGAGTATATACGGTATGTCCAAAATCTTCAAGGTAGGCTGTAGTCTTGAAACTCAGGAAACGGCTGCAGTTTGAAACCAGAAACACCTGCTGTCAGAATTCCTTCATGTTCAGGAGGGGCAGCCTTTGTTCTATTAAGGGCTTTCACTGATTGACTGAGTTCCACCCACCTTATAGTGGGCACTCTGGTTTATTCAGTTTTCACTGATTTAAAAATTAATCTTACTCAAAAAATACTTTCACAGAAAGCATCACTGTTCAACAAAGTATCTGGCTACCATGTCCCGGCCAAGTGGATGCATAAAAGTAACCATCATCCAAAGGAAAGAATAACAACAGAGAAGCCACTTTCTCCTGTCTGGTCAACCCAGGATTCCTATGTGGGTACCTTGAGTGTTCTTTGATTTCAACCTGTGCCCCGTTCTTTCTCCATTCCCATCCTTCCTTTGCTTCCTGATGGCTTCTCCCCATCCTCCAAGCTCACCTTATGTGTGTTTTCATCTAGCAACCCACTTCATGGGCCCCTCGAGATTCCTGGTGTCTCGGATGCATCCTTCCCTACTGGCCCAGATGGCCTGCTGCAGCCGCGGGTGGTCGCAGAGTCCTCTATCCCTGGAATGGCCTGAATCCAGGGCAGACTCCCGTCAACAGACAGCAGCATGGATCACAGACCTTCTGGCACCTTCAGTGTGTCACAGTTTCTCCCACTTGCGTCTACTTGTGTCTCAGCTATTTACAAGCGGAGTGCCTGTCTCACCTCCCGGGGTCAGGCCCTTGTCCACATCTCTTGGAGGCCCTTTCTTGCTCAGGTTGACATGTATTGGACAAGCCTGTGCTTGATAATTTGTTTGGTAGGTGGATTTCACTTACAGCTCCTCCCCTCTCCACCGTCTGTGATGGCTTCTCTGGACAGTCCTTTGAGCGAGTTGGACGGACACCATCCCGTGTGCCCTACCAGTCCCGCTTGTCACTCCTCTCCACACTTCTCTGGGCCCAGGAAGGCTGAACGAAAGAATCCTGTCACTAAGTGCTTTTGCCTTCTGAGTCTAGCTGGGTTTGGTCAGTGCGGAGCATGGGAAAGGGACTGGAACTGGAAGGGTCAAGGAAAGGTGAGGTCGAGTGGCCGTTCTTCCCCCTTCCCCTCTCCAGGCCTGGTAGAGGGGACAGCCCCTTTGTCCCCCTCTTGTGGCATGACCTAAACCCTGCCACTTCCTTTCATGTGCTTGTCCCCTTTTAAATCTTCCCTTAGGTCCTTCCCTTCCTCCCAGGAAGGACTTCCCTGTCCTTGGGACAAGGTACTGGGGCTAAGGTCCCCACGTGCTGTCTGTTCAGCAGCAGCTGAATAATCTCACATGCTCAAGAACCCTCTATGATAAAACCATTCCCCCTTCTCTGTTCTACTGGGGCTGAGACAGAGATTTCCTGGCTGGGAACTCCAGGTAAGATCCTGGATCTTCCACAGCTCCTGCTTGTCAGTTGGACCTTTTCTTGTCCAGTCTGTCGCAGTTTTATGAGGTTTTCAGTGGTCTAACCTTGTGACTCAGCTTGGCGGGGTTGGTGGCCCCACATACGTGCAGGTTCTAGGAGCCCCTAGAACCCAGCTCCTGCCATTCACTCTCCCTTCACCACTTCCATCCAGCTCCCCCTCCCCATGCAGGTCTTGACTTAGAGGCACCACCTGCCTTCCAATAGCTCCTCCACTCCACCCTAGGGCAGGTAAGGGGCTGCTGTGGGCTCCCAGCACACCCTGCACCTAGTCTGTCCTTGACCTTCAATTACTGCTGTGTCCTCTCCATGATTAGTCTGTGAAGAACACTAAAATAATATTGTTATGGATTGAATTTTATCCGTAAAATTATATACCAAAGTCTTAACCCTCATTACCTATGAATGTCACCTATTTGAGAATGGGCTTTTTAAAGACGTAAACAAGTTAAGATGACATCATGTTTCATGAGGGTGGGCTCAATCCAACAGGAACTGTGTCCATCTAGAAAAGGAAGCAAAACAAAACAGGCACGTGGTGGGAGAAAGCCATATGGCAAAGGCACATGGAGGCAGGGTAGTGATCTCTGGGAGCCACAGTTTAAAGCCCTGATGCCCCAAACTAAGGAACGCCAGGAACTGGGCAACCCCCCCACACACACACTCCAAAGCTATAGCTTTCACAGCAAGTGTGGCCCTGTAGGCACCTTGATTTTGGATTTATAGCCTCTAGAACTATGAGACAATACACTTCTGAGGTTTTTTGTTTGTTTGTTTGTTTAAGCTGCCCAGAATCTGCCATAGTAATACCTTATTTTACTGTACTTTGATTTACTGTATTTTATAGATACTGTATGTTTTAGAAATTGAAGCTTTGTGGCAAGACTGCAATGAGCAAATATAGAGATGCTATTTTTCCAACAGCATGTGCCCATCTGATGTCACTGTGTCACATTTTGGCAATCCTTACAGTATTTCAAACCTTTTCATTGTTATTCTATCTGCTGTAGTGATCTGTGGTCAGCCATCTTTGATAATAGTCCCATGCATTGCAGTTGTTTAGAGGCACACAAACAGCGTCCATCCAAGGTAGTGAATTTACGTGACCTCTCCAAAACGGGCCATCCCCCACCTCTCTCCCTCTCTTTGGGTCTCCCTACTTCCTGAGACATGACAGGGAAATAACTTTGTAGTGGGCTCTGCGTGTTCAAATGAAAAGATAGAAATGATTAAGCTTGGCGAAAAGGGTAAGTCTCAAGCCAAGAGAGGCTGATACTCAAGGTATGAATGCAGAGAAAACGCTGTTGAAGGAATTTAAAAGTGCTACTCCAGTGAACAAACAAATGTTAAGAAAGTGAAGGAGCCTGATTGCCTTTATGGAGAACATTTGAATAGTCTGGATAGATGATCACACCAGCCACAACATTCCCTGAAGCCCCAGCCTCATCCTGAGAGGGGCCCTCACTCTTCAGTTCTATGAGGGCTGAGAGAGATGAACAAGCTGCAGAGGAAAAGTTTGATGCCAGTAGAGGTCAATTCAAGAGGCTTAATGAAAGACGCCTCCTCTGTAGCACAAAAGTGCAAGTGCTGATGTGGAGGCTGCGGCAGTTATCCAGAAGATCTGGGTGAGTATATCAATAAAAGTGCCTACACCAAACAACAGATTTCTCAATGTAGATAAAACTAGTCTTTGATTGGAAGAAGATGCCACCAGGACTTTTATAGCTAGAGAAAAGTCAGTGCCTATCTTCAACATCTGAACAATCAGGTGGGCTCTTATTAGGGGCTAATAATGAAACTGGTGACTTTAAGTTGAAGCCAATTCTCATTTAGAATTCTGAAAATCCTAAGATCCTTAAGAATTATGCTAAATCTACTTTGCCCGTGCTCTATAAATGGAACAACAAAGCCTGGATGACAGCGCATCTGTTTACAACAAGGTTTACTGAATGCTCCAAGCCCACTATTGAGACTTAGTGTTCATAAAAAATGACTCGTTTCAGATTATTACTGCACGTTGACAGAACACCTGGTCACCCAGAAGCTCTGATGGAGATGCACAGGAGATGAATCTGCTCTCATGCCTGCTAACACACATCCATTCTGCAGCCCATGGAACAAGTAATTTTGACTTTCTAGTCTTAGTCTTTATGAAATACATGTCATAAGGGTAGAGGTTCCATAGATAGTGATTCCTCTAATGGATCTAAGCAAAATAAATTGAAGTATTTCTGGAAAAGTTTCACTATTCTGAATGCTATTAAGAACATTCAAGATTTTTTGGAGGAGGTCAAAATATCAACATTAACAGGAATTTGAAACAAGTTGATTCAAGTTCTCGTACAGGTGGAAATTAAGTATTTTATCTTCTTCATCAATCACTTCACTCAACTCTCCATCCAAAAACTGTGCTGTCCTCTCCCCTTTCCCATCCTCTAGTTCTCTGGTGAAGCAACTCAGAGCAGAGTTCTGGGTATGACATGCTGTCAATGGTTTATAGAGCTGTAGATTCGATCTTCTTTATCAATAATTACCACTTTAAGACTTCAGTGGAGGTGGTAACTGTGGATGTGGTAGAAAGAGCAGAGGAATTAGAGTTAGAAGTGGAGCCTGAAGATGGGGCTGGACTGCTGGCATCTCAGGATGAACCTTGAACAGATGCTTCAAGGATAAGCAAATTTCTTGAGATAGAATCTACTCCTTGTAAAGATGCTGTAAACATTCTTAAAATGACAACAAAGGATTTAAAATGTTACCTAAGTTTAGTTGATGCAGCAGGGGGCAGGGTTTGACAAGATTGACTCGAATTTTGAAAAAGTTCTACTGTGGGTAAAGTGCCTTCATGCTACCGAGAAATCTTTGATGGAAGGGAGAGTCAGTCCTGCAGCAAACTTCACTGTTGTTTTATTTTGAGAACTTGCCTCAGCCACCCTAGCCTTCAGCAACCACCACCTTGATCAGTCTGCAGCATCAGCCTCAAGGCAGGACCCTCATCCACAGAAAGATTATGACTCATAGGAATGTCCACATTTTTAGCAATGAAGTATTTTAAATGAAGGTATGTACATCACTTTTTCAGATATAATGCTGTTGCACATATAATAGACTATAGCATAGGGTAAATATAATTTTTATTTACGTGAAAAAAACACCCCAAAATATTTATGTGACTTTCTTTGTTGAGACACTGTGGTGGTGTAGAACCAGACCTGAGGTATCTCTAAGGTGTGCCTGTGTCACCTTAGACAGGTGACCCCTGGAAACCAACATAAACACACCTGCACAGTTGTAGCATCTTGCACATGCCTACAATGTGCAAATTTATATTGACTAAAATTATATTGGGCTGGCCTGAATTATAAATCTTTTAGAAAAACGTTAAAAGTAGTGCAAATGTGTGTTCCTGTGGGAACAAAGTCTTTGATCTTCTCCTTCAATCACTTCCTTCAATCGCCATCCAAAAATTATGCCTCCTCCCTCTCCCATCCATGAGTCCTCGGGGTCAGAATGTAGTTCTGGGTCTGGCACACTGTCAATACTTTGCAGATTCTGTCCACTCTATCAATAAGTTTAATTGCCTCCTTAAGTTACTATAAGATATTGGTCCATATTCCCCAGGCAGGGACGATGCTGCTTTGTATCAAATAGCAAAGCTGTTGTGTAAGCATTTGGTGATATCCCCTCTAGACACTGCTGGGCGTGCAGGTGACAAGCACAGACATAGATCTCCAGGGACAGGTTAGGAATCACCTTGCCTACGGTCCAGAGAGCTAACTTGCCTCTGGATGCATTGTTAGAGGAACAGCCAGGACACAAATTTCCAGTATTCTATAATGAAAGCCCACCCATTTTCAACCTCATGATGTCTATTTGCAAGTATGCATAGAGTTCTTGGGAGAAACTTCCCACTTTCTGTGGAATCTCAATTGATTACTCAGAAAACTTTCTCGGAGGAAGAGCTATGAAAGCCCAAGATCCTAACTTTAGGGAGAAGGGACTGGCTATAGGCACTGAGTGGACCAGCACAAACTTCAGAAAGAAGAGTCAGGTCTCCTGCAACCCAATTTTTGTGAGATCACCCCAGTGATGCAAGTGGGAAGTACAGAAAATAGCAACTTGAGAGATTTGGGGAAGCAGAGGTAGAGACAGAACAAGTTTTCTACTTGTATTTCTTCTCTTCCTTCTTCCTCACTCTCTTCCCTGGGTCACTGCATCACACTCTTCAGGCTATGAGTCATTCCTATTTAAGAACATTGAATATTGGACATTTTTGAATGGAAAGATGCACACCTGATCATTACATTTATGTATCAGGAAAGTGTTTTCCAATTAAATATGAGAATCATGTAATTCAGCCTACACAGAGCTTTGCCTTTATTTCTATGGTGTTTTAGAAAACAAATAGAAATAAAAACCTATGCATTTTCTGACTGCATGTGACCGCAAAAATCATAGTCATAAGAAATGCCTGTTCATGCATATTAAGTCAATTAGCTCAGAACACAAATCAGACACTCTCATTTCTTCAGAATCAAATCAGCAAAACAGTAACTTTAAATACTAGCAGGCATTCACCTTTAGCCACTCTTACATAAACTATCAAACATAAACCCTCAGAGAAGCCTGCTGCAAGATGAAGCAGTCATACATAAACAAGACCAGTGAATGAAGTAGGCTATGCCCTTGTACTAACATCATTTACAAGAGTTTAAAATTTCTAAGCTCTACATAATGTATATATTTTAGTCGCAAGATATATTTCAATAGGGAAACATCTACACTTACATATTAAAATTATATATTTTTCATAGAAAAAAAACCCACATGTATAATCTTAGAAAGTCACAAAGGAATTCTAACAATTTAATAATGCCTAGATTGTGGGTTATACATGGCTTTAACATACCTTTCTTTTTTTTCCTCTCTCTCAAATTTACTACAATGAATATTGATTACTTTTCTAACTTTCTTTTTTTTTCTTTTTTTTTGAGACAGTGTCTTACTATGTTGCCCTCTGTCAAATGCTGTGTCATCACAGCTCAAAGCAACCTCAAACTCTTGGTTTTAAGCAATTCTCTTGCTGGGACTCCCAGGTAGCTGGGACTACAGGCGCCTACAACAAGGCCCAGCTCTATTTTTGTTGTCGTCGTTATTGTTGTTAGCAGGCCCAGGCTGCATTTGAACCTGCCATCCCTGGTGTGTGTGGCTGGCGCCCTAGCCATTGAGCTATGGGAATCGAGCCACCTTTTATAACATGTTTTAAACTACTGTTTAAAGCAAACCATACAAAGAATACAATTACTGTTTCAGCGATAATAATCATTACTGAACCAGAAAGTTCTCCTTGATTCCAGACCCTTGACTGTTAGTCACAGAATTTATTACCTTGAGCAAGTCGTGAAATGCTCGTAGTCTCTTTCCTTCTATGTTCATTGGAGATTAAAACAAAGAAAAAATGCCTGCCTGTGAGTTTTGTTGTGAGGATTAAAAGAGAGTATTTGTCAGCTCCCAGTCCCATTCCCAGAGATGGCTGGAGCTTAGTAACTGATGTTTGTTGCCACCGCTCCTGATACTATGAGTCACACCTGGTCACCTGCAGTGGGCATTTGTCTCTCTTGCCTTTTCCGAAGCCAAATTACACCCGTATTTGTTTTGTTTGTTTGTTTTGGTAAAGAGTAAGCCAGGAAATTTTTGCATCAGAATCACTTGGAAAGCTCAGTAAGAATTTACTGACTTAGAATTTCTGGGCCTGGGAAGTCTGCATTTATAGCAAGAATCCATATGTGAATTATGATGTGTTAAAAAAAAAAAAAACCCAGGATCCATAGAGAGGCCAAGTTTCTGAGTAGGTTGAGGAACACTCTACGTTACTACAGTCATGAAAGGTAAACAGGAACACGCTTTCTTCTGATGCAATAGGATGGTGGAAGAGCAGCTAGCTCACACACAAACATTGTGGGGACGTGAAGCAATAAAATGACCTACGATTCCAGGCAACTAGCATTTTCTGCAGAGAAAGTGCAACCTTTTGTATTCAGATGGGCAAAGTACTGAAAGTCCTTCTTCAACATTTCTTTCCGTGGTTTGCTTGATTTCTGCTGTGCTATGACACAGTAGTGTTCCCAGCCTTACTGTCTCCTGAATGACAGCCACTATGTCTTACTTCTCTCCATATCGTCCGTGTCTAGAACAGTGTCTGGCTACAGAAAGAGCTCCCTAAATGTAGTCACCTTCCTGCAGAGGAGCCTGGGACCTGCAGGCTCAATGAGCCTTAGGAGGCCCTGCTTTCTAGCTTCATTACATGATGCAGCTGGCGTCTCTGAAGACCAACGCTTGAAACAAACACAAAATGCATATGTGCCAATCAGTGATGCAGACAGTGGCCTGAGTGCTGGCATTGCTGGATTTTTAAATAACTATTACATCAGGGTTTGACTTTGTGGAATTATATTGCAGAGTAAATTAGTGATCACAATGCCACTTCTAAATCCATGTAATAATTGCCTTACTGTGTCCTTCTGTTCTTGAGAAAGAAGTTCCAAGCTATCAAGAGATTTCCAGGGAAAACAGAAGCAGCTCAGTCTTTGGTTAAGCATCTGGAGGATAACCAGTCTGGCTAGCTGCTCCAATACACATGATGGGATTTTATCCGCATAGCTCTAGGGGCTAGCACTATTATCCCCATTTCACTGCCAAACAATTGAAACTCAGAACAGAAGATTCACCCAGGTCAGAGTCCTCAGGGTCAAACACCAATCAACCTTCCCTACTTTTTGAGTCGGGGCTTCCCACTAATTATGCATTTTGGTTTTTTGTTTCTTTTCCTTTTTTTTTTTCTTTCTTTTTCTGTTCTTGAGTTTTATTGGAGATGTGCTTATCAAACCCAACAGGAAGAGCATGAACATTAATTCTTGCTTCACTGAAACATCACAATTAGGACCATTCACAAGCATCTCTCATGAAGCTGTGACCTCCCATTATTCACCAAAATACCCTTTCCCTCCACAGGTCGGTCCTTTAAATCTGTGTTTATACAGGTTTCTGCTGCAGGCATGTTTCCTTTTGTTTCATAGCATCAGGTGCCAGTTTAGGCACGAATGGAGATCCTGCACCCTTACCAGTGATGTTGCAGTACACTTGGAAGGGTCCCAGGGGCCCGCTGCCATCCGAGTCAATGTGGAAGAAGCCAGCCGTGTTCCCCTGGTGCCTGTACACCTCGCAGGACTGCTCGTAGATTGCTGAAAAGACATAAAGGCAGCAGAGAACAGCGTTGGTTAGATTTGCATATTCCTCTGCTGGGGACAGTAACCCCTACTTATCTTTACTCTGTGTGTGTGTGTATGTATATATATTATTTTTTCTCCTTCTTCTATGGCTTTGACTTTTTCCTCAGAGCTTTAACAAACTAGCACATCCACGTCCTTGACAAACTCACATCATCCATTCATCTGAACTTATTCATTCTTCTAAAATTAGCTCCGAGGTTATATCCTTTTAAAAGCCTGGGACGTGCCCCTCCCCTGTGCTCCTGCTGTATGGGGAGCCAGGATCAGCCACCTCCTCTTCAGCCCCCCTCAGCAGGTTGCAGGGTCTATAAGCAGAGCTATGCTACATATTTGACGATGACTCCTGACAGCTAGCAGAGTGCCACACTCATAAGAGCTGGAGAAATGTTTGACTTGTAAATTAAACAAATAATGCATATGTACAATTAGAACTTTTTATTAGGAACATGAAAGGACATTGTCTTATATCTAGATAAAAAGGGCTCAGCATGGTAACTAATATATAGGAAAATGCAAAGTCATGTTTAGTCCATTTTGAGTTAACAAGTATTTGCTGGGTTCCTAATACATGACAATAGATGTGGCTGCTGCCAGGGGACAGAATGCCCCCAGAAAGCTCACAGCCTGGCTGGCAGCCACAGAGGCCTTTGTGGTTTTCACATAGGGGCGGGCTCAGGTGCCCTGAGACAGGGGCTTTCCCCAATCTGCAGGTTTGAGAAATACAAATTTTATTTATCTATTTTATTTATTCCAGCAGGAATAAATCTGTTGGAGTATAAAGGAGACAGTGTATAGTGTCTCACGTGTGAGAACACAGAATGTCATGTGACATTTCAGACACGGTGCTCGAGCTCAGAGCAGCAGGCACACATCCCATTGTGTCACCCTGCCATGCTTGACACACCTGAGCAGCTCCCAACCGCTTTCAAGATATAGTGCAAATCCCTCACCTTGGTGAGCTCCTGCCCCTGTGACTAATGCCCCATCCCAGAACCATGGAGCTGCAGTTTGTCATGATCAAGTGGGAGGGTGCCTCAAATAATTCATTACCAGGGGAGGCGTAAAGCCTGAGAGGGTTTGACTTTTTATAAATTAGAGTGAATTCAAGGTTATGCTTGTGTTCAGGGATAGCCTTACATCTATCTCTGTGTGCTTTCTGCAGCAGGAGGTCCCGGGAATGGGACATGCACCCCATGATTTCGAGCATAATGTGCAACTTATTTATGTTTGCCTGAACCTGATAACACATGCGGGTGCATATCACACTCGTGGATGTCAAGCCTCTGTGAGGGGCCCCTCCCCAATCACGCTCACGCTCGCAAGATGACAATCATGTGGAAGAAGGTTCTGTCATCCCAGCAGCACCTGGGTGGTTGCACAGTAGTTACGAATAAGAACCTTAGAATCAAAACAGGTGACTTTGCTTGTCTGGGCTACCACTTACTCCCTCCGGGAGCCTGGACAAGTTGTTCCTCCTAGGCTGCTTTGCATCTCACCATGGACACTCGCTGGTGTTGCTGCCCTGATCATACCTTTCCTCTGAGAGAGCCGGACTTGCCGACCTCCTCCAACAAATGCAACATGACAAGAGTGAAGGATGTCATTTCCGAGATTAGAGTATAAAAGACCATGGTGGTTTCCATCTTGAGTGATCCTGAGCACTTGCTGTGGTAGAAGCCAACTGCCACATCACCAGGATGGAGTAAGCTTGCAGGCTTCGGCAGCACACACGTGAGTGAGCGCTGAGGCAGGTGCCACAGTCAAACATGTGATGACTGCAGGTCCCACCAACATCTTCCCTGTGGCTGCCTCAGAGAATAAACCAGATACCCAGCTAAGTGGCTCACAGGCTGAGAACAACCAGGAGATGATGACAGTGCTGTTCCGTGTGCTGCGTGTTCTAATGATTCACTACAATAGACAGCAATTAAACCATCCCAAAATTAACTTCCTTATAGATCTGCAAAGAGCCCACCTCATACTTCTGTACTAAGAATTCAAGCATCTGATCGACAGGTGGCACACGGGAAGTGCTTGACAAATATGAACTGTCCTCAGCATCAGCATCATCATTATTATTTTTCTCTTACTGTTTCATGGAGTTTTTTGTTCACTTGATTGCCCGCCCCGATTTCCTTATAAACCACACAGGCTTATTCTGAAAAACCAACATCTTTTAACTCACTTCTGTGCAGAGATGATGACTTTTCATTCTTATTCTTTTGATACTATTATTAATAATACATCTCTAGATAGCATATCTATAATGTTTCTTATTGATTTTTTTCACTTTCGCAAGTTACCTAGCCACTTATCCATATGGAAGAAGAAAACTTAGCTCTTTTTCTCCCTCCATCCCCAAAATATAATCAACTTTCCATTTCCTCCTCGTTCCATTATAATTGTATTGTATTTTAATGAGATAAATAGTTACTATTTACAGTGATATGGCAATCTAAACGCTAGTCACAAATTGACCACACATTATAATGCGATTAATTTTCCTTTTCTGAACAAATTTAGTTTTTCTTAAAATTAATAATTGCCTTATGCCCAGTTTTCTATGGATATATTGCTAATTTAACTCCAAATCTACTATGGTTGTCTAAAATGTCTCCCAAATTATGCAGGTAAGAACTAATATAAATGAATAGTTAACAGAGAAAGAGAGAAAAAAATGGACAGAGGGGACAGGGATGAAAGTTATGCCTTTCTAGATGATCAGCTTCAAAAACCATGAAACTATTATAAAGAATTAAAAAGTACAAATTAAATGGAATAGGAAAGCAATTTTTGAACATTTAAGGAAAATGAAAACAAATGAATTTATCTAGGAATTCTTCCACGTAATACTGAAATCCAATATTCTCTTCTTTATTCTTCTGTTACGGAAACATTCAAATACCTTCAAAGGGCACAGAGGGTAACAAATGAACCTGATATCATCACAACCAACTTCAACAATTACCAGTATATTTTGCTAATCTTCTATTATCTGTATTCTCTGTGAATCAGTTATGTGTTGCTATATAAAAACAATCACACACACACACACACACACACACACACACACACACACACAAATAAATAAAAACAAACACACAAAAAAGAAAAAGGAAATGCTCCAAATTTGACTGAGTTAAAACAACAACCATACCATTGCTGTACAGGTCAACTTCTTTTGCAGCCAAGGCCAGATTCTGGGCCAGTGGGGCAGGCTGATGACCAGCAGCAGTGCTTAGGTCCTGTTTACACAGGCTCTCACTCTCCAGCAGGGGAGTTTACATGGTAAAGGACCCCAGAGCAGACACGGAGTAAGTGCTCATCAGGCCTAACTTTGTTGATGCCCTGTTGACCAAAGCACGTCACAGAACCAACCGAAACCCTTAGAAAGGGTCTCAATCGTAATGAAATGAATAGAATTGAATTGTGTCACTGTGTGACTTTATGGAGCAGGGTCACACTGCAGTGTACTGTGAACATAAAAGAAATATTTATTTTTCTAAGCCACTGAAAGTGCGGGGCGATTTACTATCTGAGCTAACCTACTATTGCTCATATTCTTACTTGTTCCTTAAATGTTGCCTCAGTTGCTGGGGGATCTCAGAGGGCAAAGCCTGGTAAAACAGCCTTCCTATTTATGATACTGGAAATGAGTTCATACAATAGGAGTACTTTGCCCAAAGACAGACCAGCTGGTGAGTAGTTACTGTAACTCTCTCATTCCTTCCTGATTTATTAGTGGGAATACTTTACAAAACAGAACATCCCTCATCAATTATTTGATTTCCCTAAACTGTAAGATTAGATGGGAAAAGTAAGATAAATGTGCAATGCTTTTCCTTCATCATTTTAAAAAGATGTATTTCTATAATGTCTCTAAAAGTGACCAATCAGAATACTTTTAATATTATGGTGAACTTATAGATTTAAACATATTTGATGCTGAAACAGTAGTTTGAGGCTCATGCCTGTCATCTTAGTCCTCTCGGAGGGTGAGGCAGGAGGGTCCCTTGAGTTCAAGAGTTTGAAACTAGCTTGAGAAAGAGCAAGATCCTGTCTCTACGAAAAGTAGAAAAAGTAGCCAGGCATCTTGGCAGGCACCTATAGTCCCAGCTATTCAAGAGGCTGAGGCAGGAGGATCACCTGAGTGCAGAAGTTTGAGGTTGCTGTGAAACAGGCTGATGCCACCACATTCTAGCCTGAGGCAACAGACTGAGACTCTTTCTAAATAAATAAACAAATAAAATAGTAGCTTGACTAATAGGGTATGGTAGAATATGTACTATCAATAAGACAAAAGTCCTAAATTAAATAATATTCTTTTTAATCACTACTACTATTGAATTATAAAACTATTATTTATACCAAGGAAAATGCTAATAAATAACGTTATTTTTGACAGAATCTAAAATTTTCATTGTAAAAGATTAAATATGAAATGCAAAAACTATATGAAATTCCAGAATCTTAAATTGGTAATATCAGTGCAAACTCATTATTTAATGCTTTTCTCTTAAAGGACATATTTTCATGTTTAAACCACTGAGAGTGATAAAAACAACCTACTGCATAAGTAGCATTGTTATAGTAGAGATAAATTTAAACACAATTTACCACTTAAAAATAACAGAGGTTTTACTGAGTCCTTTATTTTTTTTCTTCTTTTTTCTTTTCTTTTCTTTTCTTTTCTTTTCTTTTCTTTTCTTTTCTTTTCTTTTCTTCTTTCTTTCTTTCTTTCTTTCTTTCTTTCTTTTTTTTTTTTTTTAGCAGAGAAAGTACAGAATGAGATTGGCTTGTTTTGTGTAAAAAGAAGAATCTTATCAAAGATTGCAATCATGTCAAAATGGCACAAGGAGCTGATGTAATGGAATAATTTTGGCATCATAAAAATTAATCACTGCAAGTATCAACCATGTACAACCTACGAGTTTCTGTCTATTTATCCATCTCATCTACCTAAGTCTGTTGGTTCACCTCTAAAGGTTGCTAGTGAATAAAGTCATGCTATGAAAATTGGAAAGAATAGAGATCATATTCTGCCTTTTGATAGGAACTGTATATGAGAGTAACCTAACAGCCCATGAAAAACACAAATCTGTAAAGAATAAACAAAGCCAGAAAGTGCAAAAGGAATAATGGCATTTGAAAAGCGTCCTTTAGTAATCCCCCAGTGTAATAAAGGGTTAGACATTGGTGGTCAAGGACTGCTAAACCAAGTGTGAAATATTGATGGGGCACAACACAGTCAATGTCCCTCGTGATTCTCAGGGTGCCTCTAACGTGATACAATAAGTAATACATAGCACTGCCTAAATCCTATTCTTGCCCCCAAATTGAAGCTTGATCTAAGCAAGCCCTAAGATTTAAACACTAACTTACAGGAAGAGATAAAGAAGCATGCTCAGCTACAACATAAAGATACGGTTAGTTAAATCCAGAATGCGAGAAGGTTAGACCCGTTTTCAAAAAACAAATGACAAGAAGCGAACAGGGAGTTGGGAGACACAGCAATATGTATATAGACCTAGTTTGGAACTTGATTTAAACATGGAAAGGGAAGGGGGGGAGGGGAGGCGAGGGGAGGATACTGGAGGGGAGGAGGGGAGGGATGGAGAGGGGGAAAGGGAAGGAAGAAGGGAAGGAAGAAAGAAAGGAAAAGAGAGAGAGAAGAGAAGGAGAGGGTGAAAGGAAGAGGGAAGGGAGGGAGGGAGGCAGGGAAGAAAGGGGGATGTTAAAACCAGAAAAAATAAAGATTAGATTTTCAAATGACATTAAGAAAATGTTTTTAGTTTTGGTTGGGTTTGATAATTGTACTGTGGTAATGTTTTTAAAAATGTAAAATTATTTTGTGTTAGACAATCATTCAATATAAATAGTTTTAATGAAATGATATGTCCACATTTTTTTTTCTAAAATGATCCATAAAAAAATAAGGGGACAGAGTAATGATGAAAGTGGCTGAACATTGATAACTGTTGAAGCTGGGTAAAAGGTACTGGAGCAACAAGTATGTGATTTTACCTTTTATGGACATTTGGAAATGTCTCCAATAATTTTTTTTGTTTTATATTTAGGTCTTTCCGATATTGTATGAATTTTGCCTTATTTTAAAATAAGAAGTATCTTCTGGTCACAGGTGTCCCCTTGGAACATTGGGATGTCTTCTTATCCTTGTAATAGACACTTCTCTTAAATTGGTTTTTTTCACTCAGCATAATTCACTTGGGATCCATTTAAATTCTTTTAAAACATAGTCTATTTTTATTTAATCGTTAATAGTATTTCATGATATGAACATACCACAATTGGTTTAATGATTGACCCACGAAAGAATATTTGGACAGTTTGACATTTTAGCTATTTCATTTGTTTCATTTTAAACTTCAAGAACATTGCTTCCCTTTGACCATTATTTTCTTTACGAGGGGATGATTTTTGATTTATAGATGCAATGTTTATTTAAAATCTCTGAGAATTTTAGTTATATGTATTTCCCTTGATACTTTCTTCTCTCCAGATGGGCTGTTCCCTTTAAGTCGTTAAGTGTGTTTGTTTGATTGATTTGTTTTGGCCTCTGTCTTATACTCACATTATATTTTCTGAGATGTCAGGGAATCTTTTGCAATGCTCTCCTATGTGATGGGGATCCCTGAAATACTTACTGATATTGAGCAAATGTGTGTGGTTTGCCTTTCAAGACCTTTTATTTATTTATTTATTTTTTAATTATTTATTTTTATTGTTAAATCATAGCTGTGTACATTAGTGCAATCTAGGGGTACAATGTGTTGGTTTCATTTATTTATTTATTTATTTATTTTTAATCAAATCATAGCTGTGTACCTTAATGCGATCATGGGGCACCATACACTGGTTTTATAGACCGTTTGACACATTTTCATCACACTGGTTAACATAGCCTTCCTGGCATTTTCTTATTTATTGTGTTAAGACATTTATATTCTACATTTAGTAAGTTTCACATGTACCCTTGTGAGATGCACCGCAGGTGTAATCCCAACAATCACCCTCCCTCTATGCCCCTCCCTCCTCCCTCCCCTCCCTCTCTCCCTTCCCCCTATTCTTTGGTTATAACTGAGTTATATCTTTCATATGAAAGCCATACATTGGTTTCATAGTAGGGCTGAGTACATTGGATACTTTTTCTTCCATTCTTGAGATACTTTACTAAGAAGAATATGTTCCAGCTCCATCCATGTCCAAGACCTTTAATGTAGGCTTTTCTGGCTTGACTATTTTATGAGAAATGCCCATGTTAGATTCTTTAGATTCT